>CM046794.1:10449522-10559547 GCA_025617405.1 Perca schrenkii
TCATTCGGCCTGTTTTCTGTGAACGATGTGTCAAGGGGGTAACATTAAGGCGGCGGCTGGTTCTGCCGTGTTTTTATGCTGCATCAGTTACAGAGAATGATCAGCGGGCTGGGTCTAACGTTAGCTGTCCGCTGACCCACTCAGGCATGCAAAAAGGCAGAAGTGGGTAGTAATGAGTTACATTTACTCCGTTCCATTTACTTGAGTAAGTTTTTAGGAGTAGTACTCTAGGAGTAGTACTCTAGGAGTAGTTTTAAATCACTATACTTTTTACTTTTACTTGAGTAGATTTGTGAAGAAGAAACTGTACTCTTACTCTGCTACATTAGGCTACAATGAGCACGTTACTTTTCTTTTTACCGCTTTGGTATTCTACGCGTCATTGTTTTTATCCCCCCTGCGTACGCCTCAGTTTTAATGTTTTATTTTGAAAGAGAGAGAGACTTCCGCTAAAGGCTCTACCACGTGACTGTGTTTCACCAATCAAACGTAGTTGTACAGTCTCGTCACATGACCATACTCAAACTCAGCGGCGGGACGGGTTAGCTTTACATCCATCCATCCATCCATCTTCGTCCGCTTATCCGGTGTCGGGTCGCGGGGGGAGCAGCTCCAGCAGGGGACCCCAAACTTCCCTTTCCTGAGCAACATTAACCAGCTCCGACTGGGGGATCCCGAGGCGTTCCCAGGCCAGGTTGGAGATATAATCCCTCCATCTAGTCCTGGGTCTTCCCCGAGGCCTCCTCCCAGCTGGACGTGCCTGGAACACCTCCCTAGGGAGGCGCCCAGGGGGCATCCTTACCAGATGCCCGAACCACCTCAACTGGCTCCTTTCGATGCAAAGGAGCAGCGGCTCTACTCCGAGCTCCTCACGGATGACTGAGCTTCTCACCCTATCTCTAAGGGAGACGCCAGCCACCCTCCTCAGGAAACCCATTTCGGCCGCTTGTACCCTGGATCTCGTTCTTTCGGTCATGACCCAGCCTTCATGACCATAGGTGAGGGTAGGAACGAAAACTGACCCTTAGATCGAGAGCTTTGCCTTCTGGCTCAGCTCTCTTTTCGTCACAACGGTGCGATAGATGGAATGTAATACCACACCCGCTGCGCCGATTCTCAAACCAATCTCCCGCTCCATTGTCCCCTCACTCGCAAACAAAACCCAAAGGTACTTGAACTCCTTCACTTGGGGTAAGGACTCATTCCCTACCTGGAGTAGGCACTCCATCGGTTTCCTGCTGAGAACCATGGCCTCAGATTTAGAGGTGCTGATCCTCATCCCAACCGCTTCACACTCGGCTGCGAACCGATCCAGTGAGTGCTGAAGGTCACAGGGTTAGCTTTACAGTCATAGCAAAACAAAAATGTCAGAATCAACCGTCGGCAATGCAGACACAGACTTGGAGGAACACCCCTGACCTCATATTGAAAGCATATTTACCTTAGACACCAGTTACATTACCTTGTTCTAGTTCTGCCTGGAGCCTGGTAAAAAAAAGTATAAAGGTTTGGAAATTTGTGTTACTTGTGCTTATTTATTTTTATTATTTTATTGATTTTACTTTTTTTAAGTACTTGAATGTACCTGGTTTATTTTAATTTAAGCTATTTTGTAATTAATTTATATTGTACATTTTTAATCTCAGTCTATTGGTCCAAAGTGCAGCAGATCAAATAAATTAACAGCTATGGAATTAAAATAGTTTCTACTGGATGATACTTCACAGGTCATATGGTGAAAATAAATATCAAATATACTTTACCTGGGCCAAAGAGTGAAGGTAATCCAGCTCCCTGTCTGAAGTTAAACAGACAACATGTCATGGTGGACATGACATTGCTGACCAGACAGAAGCTTTTATTTTGAAAAGCCGAAACTTGCGCCGCAGATAGCGGCGGCCGGGAAGGCATGAGACGGGAGGTATATCCTTTCGGTCCCGGTGATTATTTGTGAAATTGTGCAAACAACAGCCTTTTCAAGGGATTTTAAAAGGAAGAAGTGGTAGCATGCAAGCTTCCAAATTGACGCTCCTCTGAGAAATGGAGTTTTGGATAATGTTAAGCTTGTTAATGTTAAGTTTCCATGCTTATTGTGTTTCCACAACAATGTTAGTGAGTAAATCTACTGAAATGGCCACCACACCATAACAGAGGAGTGGGATGCGTCAGATGAGAATGCAGCCGTTTAGCCATCTATGTGATGGCTGTAAAAAAACAATGAAACTCTGTAAAGCTTTTCCAAGTGCAAATCAGTACAATAAATTGTTGAGGAGGGTCATCCTTTTTCTACAAATCATGTTGGAGGGTAATCCAAAATGTATTGCTGATGAAGGGTCAGGTTTAATTTGACTAAAGGTCCCAAAACTCCTACAGTGGCCCCTTAAATAAATAATCAGTCCCTAATGCCCTCTAGTCTCGACCCCTCCCCCAACGTCAGAGGTCCACTGACCCGTCGTCGTTGGGTCTAACGTTAGCGGTTTACCCATCAAATGACCACGGCAAACAGTCCAATGGCCTTTCTATCCATTTTATTCCTATGCGAGGACACCATGAAGATTCCAGAGACTGTTCATGTTCACTCCATGCTGATTTATTTGTTCATCGGTCACTGAACTGAACTGGTGATATTTTGTACTTCTAACAGTCCTGTCATCTTCCTTTTCTTAAGTACACCTAGGTCGTTGTGACACAGACAATAACTACTAACGTACGTGCTAGTCAACAGATGGTTTACTTCAAATTACTTCACTTTATTTCATTCTGGAGGGTACTCAGCATGTCCTGGTGTACAACACCGGCCATATCAATCGATTATATTTCTTTACTTTATTTACTTTACCGTGGCATAATTAGTGGCATACATACCTGCACACTCAGAAAGGGCTGAAAAAGGTGACACATCAAAAAAGGATAAAAAAAAAAAAAATTAACGAAATTAACACAGCTGTGTTGGTTTACTTCATGTGGCGGCTGAGAAACGTAATACGTCTACATAACAGCAGGCGGCTCTACTCTGTATTGTTGCCCAAGTAATGAAAACCGGCAGCTGATTGGACGAACGCGTCACATGGGTTTGTTTTCTCCGGAAATCCAAAGCCAGACTGTTATGGCAGCCGTTCAGAATACGATCTCATATTGTACTAAAATAGTTCACTGAAACATGTTTCTGAAAACATTTTAAGCGAGAAATAGGCCGTGCAGTTGCTGAATCTGTCTTCATTTCAAATCAACAAAGGTCAGTTTAGAAGATTTTTGTCAGATTTTGAGAGACTAGTCACCTCATTCCGCTCGCCATTTCCGGGTGAGTCCCGACTGCCCTGTCGCTGACTGATCATAGGCTCGTTGGAGATGAACTGCGCCTCGCCTGTAAAGTAGACGAGAGCAGGCGACAGCAGCCGGGGACGGTGACAAAAATCTGCTCTCAAGACAGACAGTTTCTAGCCGTTTCCAGCAGCCTTCAGCAGGACTAAATAAGCCAAATTGTTGTTGCTGTTGTTCTGAAAGATATTAAACATTCTGAACTTAGCAGAACCTTTCCTTGTTTTTTTCTTCATATTTGCAAAGTTAAGTAATTTAGCATTTAAATATCCATTATTATAAGCTTCAGTCTCAATTTAAGAAAGTGATTAATCGCGATTAATTACAGCAAATTGTGCAATTAATTAGTTAATTTTTTTTAATCGATTGACAGCCCTAATATATATATTTATATATATATATATATATATTAGAGGTGGGCGATATATCGTTTAGACGATAATATCCAAATTGTTGTCTGGACGATATGCAAAATTGGGATATCGAATATTTCATAATTTGTACAATCCGACCCCCCAAAGCTGAAGGAAGTTAAAGAGAAAACAAATAGCGCACACTATAACCTTCTAAACAATTATATTTAGCGATTTTAATACTGTAGGGGTTTGTTTGACTGTATTTTTTTGTACAAAATCACGATCGTCCGGCACGAGAGTAAGCTGCTACTAGTTCTTACCTTGCGCGTTATGACGTTCACTCATGTCAACAAAGATGGCAGTGCGTGATTGTGCAGCGGCTCTCCTGTCGGTGTATATTTATACAAGTACGTACAGCCACACTGAACTAATCAATACAGGACTACGATACAACACAGCCGTTACGAGAGCCTTCCAGGCGACTCATAACATCCCGGAGGAAATAGCCTGACGGAGCCCTCCAGCTTGTTGTCGGCGCTAGCACGCCGAGCTAGCTATCTACCGGCAGAATGAGAACATAACTCCGGCAAGAGTCAGACCAGAGGCGGAGGACTGCATTTTTGTGCACAATGAATGGAGTAACAACAGCAGGATCGTTGCCCAGCACGGCTCACCTGACCTGGAGCCGTGTCGGTAATATACTGACCATTTTATTTACTACGAAAACAGCACACTGCCATCTACATAGCCCCCGATGCTAACGTTAGCAAAAGTTTGGTTCACTGCTAACCATAGTGAACAAACTGCAGCGCGATCACCTGGATACGGGATAAAGGGGACTTTTACAAGGCGTCCTTAAAGTCTGTTACCCTCCAGCTTTCTCTCAGCATATAGATTGTGTTACTAGAGGGAAGAACACACTAGACCATGTATACTCTAACTAACATGAAAAAACCACACACAACTGCACCTCTCCCTCACGTGGGCCAGTCAGATCACATCAAACTCCTGATCCCAGCATAAATCCCGGTCAGAAGGACTATACAGCCAAGTAGAAGAACTATCAGAACCTAGTCTGACCCGGCCCTGTCCCAGCTCCAGGACTGCTTCCAATAAGGACATGGTTGTGTGCAATATGTTACAGAACAGAGCCCTTTGTTTATTGTTATGATTTCATCTTGCTTGTACATTTTCCCAAGAGAACCACTGAAATAGCCTCCGAACAGGGTTTCTTTTAACTTCTAGAAGGATTTCAAAAATATCGTCTGAATATCGATATCGAGATATTGAAAAAAATATCGAGATATTCATTTTTGTCAATATATATATATATATATATATATATATATATATATATATATATATATATATATATATCTATCTATCTATCTATACACACACACAGTACAGGCCAAAAGTTTGGACACACCTTCTCATTCAATGCGTTTCCTTTATTTTCATGACTATTTACATTGTAGATTCTCACTGAAGGCATCAAAACTATGAATGAACACATATGGAATTATGTACTTAACAAAAAAGTGTGAAATAACTGAAAACATGTCTTATATTTTAGATTCCTCAAAGTAGCCACCCTTTGCTTTTTTGATAGCGCTGCAAACCCTTGGTGTTCTCTCAATGAGCTTCATGAGGTAGTCACCTGAAATGGTTTTACCTTCACAGGTGTGCCTTGTCAGGGTTAATTAGTGGAATTTTTCCCCCTTATTAATGGGGTTGGGACCATCAGTTGTGTTGTGCAGAAGTCAGGTTGATACACAGCCGACAGCCCTATTGGACAACTGTTAGAATTCATATTATGGCAAGAACCAATCAGCTAAGTAAAGAGAAACGAGTGGCCAACATTACTTTAACAAATGAAGGTCAGTCAGTCCTGAAAATTGCAAAAACTTTGAATGTATCCCCAAGTGCAGTTGCAAAAACCATCAAGCGCTACAACGAAACTAGCTCACATGAGGACCGCCCAAGGAAAGGAAGACCAAGAGTCACCTCTGCTGCTGAGGATAAGTTCATCTGAGTCACCAGCCTCAGAAATCACAAGTTAACAGCAGCTCAGATTAGAGACCAGATGGATGCCACACAGAGTTCTAGCAGCAGACACATCTCTAGAACAACTGTTAAGAGGAGACTGCGCGAATCAGGCCTTCATGGTCAAGTAGCTGCTAGGAAACCACTGCTAACAACAGACAACAAGCAGAAGAGATTTGTTTGAGCCAAGAAACACAAGGAATGGACATTAGACCAGTGGAAATCTGTGCTTTGGTCTGATGAGTCCAAATTTGAGATATTTGGTTCCAACCGGCGTGTCGTTGTGCGACGCAGAAAAGGTGAACGGATGGATTCTAAATGCCAGGGGTCTCATTTATAAAAGGTGGCGTACGCACAAAACGGGGCTGAAAATGTTCATACGCCACTTCCCACGCAACCCAGCGGGCACCTTGACGTCAATCTGACGTCAACAAATAGTCAAGATTTTGACCACCATGTATGACATGCATGAATATGCATAATGTCATTATATTTTGTAATTATTTCCTTGTGGTTGTAAAGAGGCCCAACAAAGGTATCAATCTGACATGTTTTTTCTGGTCCCTACATCTCAGGTCAATATCACTGACATTAAATCAACGTTGATTTGATGTCAGGAAATAAAACGTCAAATTGATGTGAAATTGGTGTCAAAACAATGTCTGTTCAAATGTCTGAAAAAGTATATTTATTACTCATTGTAAATCAATGCGACTCATTTTCAACATCTAAAAGCCCTAGCCTGAATGATCTTGAAAGTCGTAGGTCTAGGCCTTTGTTTTTTTGCATGTGTTTTTATTTATTTAAATCCTAGCATATTTACGTTTAGTTCACGTTTAAAATGACAGCAGACACTATAATTGCATATACTATAAAGATAAATTTAATCTGATATTGAAGCTGATTTTTAAAATAATCATCATGGACTACAAATTGACTACAAAAAGACGACACATCCTGTCCATATCGCATAAAAAACGAGCGCACCTCTTCAACTGGCGTAACGGTCTAGTCACCCCCACATCGTCTGATTCGTTTCTCGGTGAGTTTGCACCGGACCAGCTTAATGAGTAAAACGACACTTTGGCTCCTGGGGCAGGGAAGCGAGGTAAGCATTTTAATTTTACTGGTAGTTTGCTGCTGAAAATGTGCTTGTTTAAACATTGCTTCTAGAATACACTCTCTAACGTTAGCTAGCTACATTAGCTAGCTAGCTAACTTAATTTAGCTAGTTAGCTAGCTAGCTTATGAAGGATAACTGACATTTAACTTAGCTAATTAACGTTATTTCAAAGGAGTCATTAATGGAGACATTCCAAGGCTGTATTGTTATATTCTATGTCTGTTCCCACATTCAAATTTACGTTATCTAATAAGTTATCAGTTTTATTTTTTATTAAGATAGCTAGCTAGCTAGCTATCTGAGTCATCGTATGCTACATTGGCTGGCTGGCTGGCTAGCTAGCTAGCCGCTACGACAAATGTTAGCACACTAAAACGTAGCTAGCTAACGTTGATTTAGCTCGGTTTAAGGAGAGGTTAATGAATAAAACGTTACTAAAGGTAGCTAATCCACCGACCGTTAGTGATTTCCGGACATTGCAATGGTAAATTATTGTTGAATATTTTAATTTAAAAGTGTAAAAATGGGCGGCAAAAGCTTTTTTCATCGGCAACTGTCACGTCCTCAGCCTAATGGTACGTCTGTATTAAAAGATGAATGCCGCTATCTTGCTTGCTGAAAAGTGAACATGCAGAAAAAGGAGGAAGATTTGTATTCAGCTATCATGTAGCCTATTTTGAATGCTCACATTTCCATATTTAATGTGTATTTAATTGTTTGTGTAAGGTTACTAAAAGTTATGTATTAAGTACTTTATGTAGGCGGACGGGCGGACACATCACGTCTCCCGCCCAAAGCTGTGGTGTACCTCCGATTTACACAACTCCCTGGAAGTTATCTCGGTCATTTTAGTTTTAACGATGAATATACATAACACATTTATAGAGTAGACTACACACGTTTTTACAGAGGGAATTTTGGACAGCCAAGAAAAAAAATCTATTGTTTTTAGGTATACCTTTTCACATAAATCAGGCTTTTGAATCATAGATGAACTAATCCCTAAGGTAAAACTCTTCAGAATATAGAGAGGAAGGAAACTGGAAAGTTTGGTGTAGCGTTATGTAAGTTCCATACATTACAGGTGAATAGGGTAATACATTCATGTTGTTAAATACATTTTAACAACATGACACTTCTTCCCTTTTACTGACATTAAGACAATTATTTTCCTGTATTATAATTTTTCAGACATTTTTCTGTTTAAATGCAAACAAGGCTTTATCTAACGCTAACTTTCAACTTGGCAAACAGACAAAGTAGGGTAAAATAAACAATAAGCAACCTGAATGTCCTCCTTCAATTGGTTAATAAGAAAAGTAGGGTGTGTGTGTGTGTGTGTGTGTTTTAAGATTCTACCTCAATATTAAATGTTACTCAGATCATTTTAAATGTGTGTTCACAGAAAACTACCTCCGGGACAACCAGCGGTACCAGAAGGGCAGCTGCCCCACTGCCAAGCTGGAAAATGCACAGTCCAAGGTGTCGAGGGTAAGATCTTTTACATTTTACCTGGCAAAGGGACAGACTGAATTGTTCAGTTGGCTGTTTTTAAGGAACATTGATGAAGCGGTGCCATGAGGGGGCCAAACTGAGGATCCCAGAGCTGCTGTGTAAGTGTGCATCCCTCTTTCCCAAATAGTCCATATCCAACGGAATCCTGCCGTGCAAAGTGATTTCTTTGTGTTTGGTTTGTCTTCCCCTAGCTGCGGATACCGTTTTTACGGCTACTTTGCAGCCTTCACATCCTCCATATATGGTCATCACCCGGGGGGGTACTCCGTAACCTCTGGGTTTGAGAGGTGGAGAAGGCTGCAGAGGCGCACAAGCCTGGCGATGAGGGTTTTGTAATCTTTGTAAGTATAAAAATCTCGACTTGTGTCCTGGTGTCATCACTGCTTGTGAGTGTTGTTTTTGTTAATGTTTCCTCTGAGAGAGTCCATCCGTTTTCTGTGTCAGGGAACACGAGACAAACAAGTCAAATGGTGCGGCCCAAATGTTGTTGGAGACTGACGAGTTTCGCTGGCTGGAGAGGTGGCTGCAGCTGCAGGCGGCCAGCAAGCCACGAACCAGGTTTTTTTTTTCACAGCTGGGAAGGGCCGTGCGAGAACTTCTTGCACCACCTGCAGGTAGCATGGGCGGAGCTGGGCCTCAAAGGGTCCCCCAACTTCACCCACCTGAGGACCGCTGTGTCTACTCATGTAAGTTCTCCTCATTCACATATCTGTTCATGCTGGATTTCATTAAAACTCTGCTTACTTAACTAACAGTAGCAATCTTTTCTCTTTTACTGTTTTAAGGCCAAGAACAACTTGCATGCCAAGCAGCGGAAGATGGTGGCCACCTTTAGGTGCCTCAGCACGGCCACAGCTGACCGCTTCTACGCCCTCAGCCTGAACGTGGCCCAGTCAAAGAGGATGAGGGGCATTTCTGCCAGGCCCTCACCCACACCGTGCCATCACCAGAGTCACCAGAAGCCTCATCCTCCTCCACCACCAGGAAGAGGTCCCGCAAGCCTGAGTCCTCCTCCAGTTCCCCTACCAGGAGTCAAACCTCGGGACTGGAGGAGGAACTCCAGGACATGGAGGAGAGGGAGTTCATGGAGAGGCTGCAAAGTGTAAGTAAAACTCTAAGATATGTACTTTAAAAGACTCAGTCCATTTTATGTCTGTTACACCAGACCTCACTCTGTGTTTTGTTTGTTTCCTCAACAGACACCAGAGAAGGCGCGACAAGTCTCGTGAACACGCCGGTGTGCGTCAACCTAACTTATGTGGAGGGAAACGTCTTCCAGCACACGGGAATCACCGGAAAATAATTTAGCAAACTGTTTGTTTCGAATTCTTTGCTTTTGTATGAGCTGGATTATACATTTACCAAACGTATTATGAATAAAACATGGATATTCCATCACTATTGTTTCTTACCGACATTTCAAGCCATTTATGATGGGTCAGGATATTGCCATCTTTGTGTAACCAAGGCAAAAAACTTTCCTGAACGACCGTGAGGGAACTTTATCAGCGAACGTTCCCTCATCCTTCTGCGAACGTCCATGGAACATTCCCTGAACTGAAGATTGTTTGCTAGGTAATTTTACTTGAACCACTTAATTTAGAAACTTGACTTGTGCAATTAAAAACTTTTTAAAAAATTGTTACATCATAGTAGGGTAATCAAGCACTTGTGCTCTTACTGACTGCAGTAATGTAAAAGGATCCTTTTCTCTGTGTCTCTCCATTCAACTGGATCTCTGACTTTTCTCTTACATTCTCTTGCTGCTATTCTGCTTTGCTTTTTTTTTTTCAGTGGTTTCAATGGGAGAAAAACAAACAACTTTCATATGTACATTAGCCATGCCCTACAGAAATTGGGATTTTGTGTGTTGATACATTTTGAAACCACTGCACTACTTCAATAAATGATGATACATGATGTATGTTCTAATGTCTGTAAATTTGACAAATTAAATAATTGCACATATATACATGTGTATGTCAGTTATTGTATATTTAGGTTGAAATTGAGTGGTGCTTAACATTGAAATGACATCTAAATATATGTAAATAAATTTTGATATAATTTTGACGTCAATGTTTGATGTCACATTTATGTTGAATTGACATCGAAGCTTGATATTGAAGGATATCAAAATAGCATCTAAATAACATCAACATCATGACATCTTGACATCAAATAAATGTTGAATTGACATCAAATACTAACAAAGCTTGACATCAAAATAACATCAAAATGATATCAGTAGAGGTTAAAATCTTGACATCAAATTGACATCAACACTTTGACGTCAATTTGACTTTCATTTTTGACCTATTTCGTGACGTAATTTTGACATCAATGTTTGATGTCATATTGATGTTAAATTGACATCAAATGCCCACTGGGAAAGGTTGTGATTTATAAAAAACAAACTTGAAGGGAGAATGTGCGGAGACAAAATAGGAATTGGCGACGCAGATGGTGAGGTGGTGAACTGAAGTCAGATTGCATGTATATATATGTATATGTATGTATTAGGGCTGTCAACGAATATTCTAAATTCGAATATATATTCGAATAGTTTTAAAAAAACGAATTTCAAAGGTGAAAATTAATATTCGAATTAATAAAAAAAAAAAAAACAGTGGAAAAAAAACGCTCGCGGTAGCAGAGGCTTTCTGGCTGTCTGCTTTGTTAGTGTGCCTGAAAGCAGTTACATACTGGACGCAGCCCAGCTGGAGCATTCTCCAGACTCTTCTCGGGGGGAGGTCCCTTTGTCAAAAAGCCCTTGTCCACTAACCGCTGACAGCCCCACAGCCCTTGTCCCATCGGACAACCAGCCACCATTACCTGCAGTTATCCAGACCGCAAGCGTAGCCCCCGTCAAGGACCTGTGGGAGAAAAATCTTGCAGGTCTGAGCTCCAAGCAGCAGAATAGGCTCTGGAACCTCCTGCATGAGTATCGACACAGTTTTTCCACCAACCCCAACGACGTGGGGCTCACCCACTTGCTTCAGCACTCCATCAATACTGGGGAGGCACGGCCAATCCGCCAGCGGCCTAGGCGCCTCCCATATTCCCGTCAAGCTGCTGCGAACCAGATGCTACAAGAAATGAAGGATGCTGGCATTATTGAGCCCTCCGAAAGTCCATGGGTGTCATCGGTCGTTATGGCTCCTAGGAAGGATGGAAAGTGGACGTTTTGTGTCGACTTCCGACCATTAAACGACAAGACAGTGAAAGACTCTTATCCACTGCCGCGGATAGATGAGTCCCTCGACTATGTGGCCGGCTCAGCCTGGTTTTCCTCATTGGACCTCCGGAGTGGATATTAGCAGGTGGCTATGGCTCCAGAAGACAAAGCCAAGACCGCCTTTACCTTGGGGCGGGGCCTGTGGCAGTTCACCACCATGCCGTTCGGACTGTGCAACGCCCCCGCAACATTTGAGAGGCTGATGGAAAAGGTCCTTGTGGGTGTCCCCCCCGAGCGCTGCCTAGTCTACCTCGATGATCTCCTTGTCCATGGGCCCAGTTTTGACTCAGCACTTGAGAACCTGAGAGAAGTACTGGAGCGGATCAAGATTGCCGGCCTGAAGCTTCATCCCGGGAAGTGCTGCTTCCTGCGGCGGGAGGTATCCTTCTTGGGTCATAAAGTAAGTGAAGCTGGCATCATGACAGAACCAGACAAGGTAGCAGCCGTCCGGGATTGGCCCAACCCCCACTGATGTCCAGCAACTGAGATCCTTCTTGGGGATTGGCTTCCTACTACAGACGGTTTGTGGCTGGATTCTCTACGGTGGCTGCGCCCATGTTCAACTTACTGCGCAAAGATGTTCCCTATGAGTGGGGACATGACCAGGAAGCTGCCTTCCTCCAGCTAAAACAGGTCTTATGCAAGGACCCGGTGCTGGTTGCACCTAACCCTGAGCTGCCGTTTATCCTCGACACGGACGCCAGCAACACAGGTCTTGGCGCCGTACTCTCACAGCTGACCCCAGAGGGCGAGCGTGTTGTTGCTTACCACAGTCGCTCCCTTGATAAGCCAGAGAGGAACTACTGCGTCACTCGCAGGGAACTCTTGGCAGTGATCGATGCTGTGGGCCATTTCAAGCATATCCTCTGTGGCCTGCCGTTCACTATCCGCACTGACCACGCTGCCCTGAAGTGGCTCATGTCCTTCAAAGAGCCAGAAGGACAAGTAGCCAGATGGATCGAACAACTCCAGGCCTTTCAGTTTACTATTCAGCACAGAGCTGGGGAAAGTCACACCAATGCAGACAGTCTCTCCCGCCGACCGTGCGCTCCAGGCTGTCACCACTGTGACCGTGCCGAAGAACGTGAAGCAGCAAGCCAGAACGCTGGAAGGGTGATCTGTCGGGCGCTGTTACCCGATAATGTGAAGAGGTGGAGGGAATTGCAACTCGAGGACCCTGACCTCAATCTGGTCATGGGGTGGCTGGATGCTAACATCCGACCACCCTGGGAAGATGTGGCAGCCACTGGAGAACCACAATGGCAAGTGGTTGTACCCAAAAACCTCCGCGAGGAAGTGCTTGAAGCACATCATGGTAGCCCCGGAGTTGGTCACTTTGGGGTGACAAAGACCTTAAGACGGCTGAGACAGACATTCTATTGGGGCCAGAGTAGGAGGGATGTGGAAGACTACTGCCGCCGATGCGATGCCTGTACTGCCCGTAAAGGCCCCCAAGGTCAGTCCCGTGCACCCTTACAGCAGCACCGGGTAGGGGCACCCATGGACAGAGTGGCCGTTGATGTGCTGGGGCCACTCCCCCGTACTAGTAGAGGGAACCGATATGTGCTAGTCGCCATTGACTACTTTACGAAGTGGCCCGAAGCATACCCCCTTCCTGACCAGGAGGCGACAACCGTGGCTGAGGCCTTGGTACAAGGAATGTTTAGCCGCTTCGGAACACCATCACAACTCCACTCAGACCAAGGGCGGAACTTCGAAGCACAGGTGTTCACCACAATGTGTAACCAGCTTGGCATCCGGAAGACGAGGACTACACCGCTGCACCCACAAAGTGACGCAGAAGAGGCCCACCAATACGGCAGCGGGATGCTCTTCGAGGAGAGGTGGTGACACCGCTTGGAGCTGTAGTGCCAAGAAATGCCTCTACCGCTCCTAGACCTCTCCCGGAGGATCAGGGAGTTAGGAGGTCGCAGAGGGAACGGAGATTGCCGGGTCGCTTTCAAGACTTTGAGCTTCCTCAGGGACAAGGAATTAGAGGGGGGGGCAGTGTAGCGACCCTGCAGGACTAATATGGGAGAGATTCGGGGGGGGGGTTCATTGGGGGAAGATGTTGCCCTAGTTCAGCTGATTGGTCAGGTTGGTGAGGAGGCGGGAAGAGAGGGAGGAAGTTAACGAAGTAGTCGGGGCCAGCCCAGCAGCTTTTTTTGTTGTTGTTTTTCGGGCACACTTCCAACCCTGTTATTAGCCTGTGTTCGAGGGTAATAAAGCCCGGTCCATCCGGTTAAACTTCGGCCACTGTCTCCTCGTCATTCAGCTACCTAGCCAGCCGTGCGGCAGAGCCGTAACGCTACAATATATTCGAATAGTTTTAAAAAAACGAATTTCAAAGGTGAAAATTAATATTCGAATTAATAAAAAAAAACAGTGGAAAAAAAACGCTCGCGGTAGCAGAGGCTTTCTGGCTGTCTGCTTTGTTAGTGTGCCTGAAAGCAGTTACATACTGGACGCAGCCCAGCTGGAGCATTCTCCAGACTCTTCTCGGGGGGAGGTCCCTTTGTCAAAAAGCCCTTGTCCACTAACCGCTGACAGCCCCACAGCCCTTGTCCCATCGGACAACCAGCCACCATTACCTGCAGTTATCCAGACCGCAAGCGTAGCCCCCGTCAAGGACCTGTGGGAGAAAATCTTGCAGGTCTGAGCTCCAAGCAGCAGAATAGGCTCTGGAACCTCCTGCATGAGTATCGACACAGTTTTTCCACCAACCCCAACGACGTGGGGCTCACCCACTTGCTTCAGCACTCCATCAATACTGGGGAGGCACGGCCAATCCGCCAGCGGCCTAGGCGCCTCCCATATTCCCGTCAAGCTGCTGCGAACCAGATGCTACAAGAAATGAAGGATGCTGGCATTATTGAGCCCTCCGAAAGTCCATGGGTGTCATCGGTCGTTATGGCTCCTAGGAAGGATGGAAAGTGGACGTTTTGTGTCGACTTCCGACCATTAAACGACAAGACAGTGAAAGACTCTTATCCACTGCCGCGGATAGATGAGTCCCTCGACTATGTGGCCGGCTCAGCCTGGTTTTCCTCATTGGACCTCCCGGAGTGGATATTAGCAGGTGGCTATGGCTCCAGAAGACAAAGCCAAGACCGCCTTTACCTTGGGGGCGGGGCCTGTGGCAGTTCACCACCATGCCGTTCGGACTGTGCAACGCCCCGCAACATTTGAGAGGCTGATGGAAAAGGTCCTTGTGGGTGTCCCCCCCGAGCGCTGCCTAGTCTACCTCGATGATCTCCTTGTCCATGGGCCCAGTTTTGACTCAGCACTTGAGAACCTGAGAGAAGTACTGGAGCGGATCAAGATTGCCGGCCTGAAGCTTCATCCCGGGAAGTGCTGCTTCCTGCGGCGGGAGGTATCCTTCTTGGGTCATAAAGTAAGTGAAGCTGGCATCATGACAGAACCAGACAAGGTAGCAGCCGTCCGGGATTGGCCAACCCCCACTGATGTCCAGCAACTGAGATCCTTCTGGGGATTGGCTTCCTACTACAGACGGTTTGTGGCTGGATTCTCTACGGTGGCTGCGCCCATGTTCAACTTACTGCGCAAAGATGTTCCCTATGAGTGGGGACATGACCAGGAAGCTGCCTTCCTCCAGCTAAAACAGGTCTTATGCAAGGACCCGGTGCTGGTTGCACCTAACCCTGAGCTGCCGTTTATCCTCGACACGGACGCCAGCAACACAGGTCTTGGCGCCGTACTCTCACAGCTGACCCCAGAGGGCGAGCGTGTTGTTGCTTACCACAGTCGCTCCCTTGATAAGCCAGAGAGGAACTACTGCGTCACTCGCAGGGAACTCTTGGCAGTGATCGATGCTGTGGGCCATTTCAAGCATATCCTCTGTGGCCTGCCGTTCACTATCCGCACTGACCACGCTGCCCTGAAGTGGCTCATGTCCTTCAAAGAGCCAGAAGGACAAGTAGCCAGATGGATCGAACAACTCCAGGCCTTTCAGTTTACTATTCAGCACAGAGCTGGGGAAAGTCACACCAATGCAGACAGTCTCTCCCGCCGACCGTGCGCTCCAGGCTGTCACCACTGTGACCGTGCCGAAGAACGTGAAGCAGCAAGCCAGAACGCTGGAAGGGTGATCTGTCGGGCGCTGTTACCCGATAATGTGAAGAGGTGGAGGGAATTGCAACTCGAGGACCCTGACCTCAATCTGGTCATGGGGGTGGCTGGATGCTAACATCCGACCACCCTGGGAAGATGTGGCAGCCACTGGAGAACCACAATGGCAAGTGGTTGTACCCAAAAACCTCCGCGAGGAAGTGCTTGAAGCACATCATGGTAGCCCCCGGAGTTGGTCACTTTGGGGTGACAAAGACCTTAAGACGGCTGAGACAGACATTCTATTGGGGCCAGAGTAGGAGGGATGTGGAAGACTACTGCCGCCGATGCGATGCCTGTACTGCCCGTGAAAGGCCCCCAAGGTCAGTCCCGTGCACCCTTACAGCAGCACCGGGTAGGGGGCACCCATGGACAGAGTGGCCGTTGATGTGCTGGGGGCCACTCCCCGTACTAGTAGAGGGAACCGATATGTGCTAGTCGCCATTGACTACTTTACGAAGTGGCCCGAAGCATACCCCCTTCCTGACCAGGAGGCGACAACCGTGGCTGAGGCCTTGGTACAAGGAATGTTTAGCCGCTCGGAACACCATCACAACTCCACTCAGACCAAGGGCGGAACTTCGAAGCACAGGTGTTCACCACAATGTGTAACCAGCTTGGCATCCGGAAGACGAGGACTACACCGCTGCACCCACAAAGTGACGCAGAAGAGGCCCACCAATACGGCAGCGGGATGCTCTTCGAGGAGAGGTGGTGACACCGCTTGGAGCTGTAGTGCCAAGAAATGCCTCTACCGCTCCTAGACCTCTCCCGGAGGATCAGGGAGTTAGGAGGTCGCAGAGGGAACGGAGATTGCCGGGTCGCTTTCAAGACTTTGAGCTTCCTCAGGGACAAGGAATTAGAGGGGGGGGCAGTGTAGCGACCCTGCAGGACTAATATGGGAGAGATTCGGGGGGGTGTTCATTGGGGGAAGATGTTGCCCCTAGTTCAGCTGATTGGTCAGGTTGGTGAGGAGGCGGGAAGAGAGGGAGGAAGTTAACGAAGTAGTCGGGGGCCAGCCCAGCAGCTTTTTTTTGTTGTTGTTTTTCGGGCACACTTCCAACCCTGTTATTAGCCTGTGTTTCGAGGGTAATAAAGCCCGGTCCATCCGGTTAAACTTCGGCCACTGTCTCCTCGTCATTCAGCTACCTAGCCAGCCGTGCGGCAGAGCCGTAACGCTACAATATATTCGAATAGTTTTAAAAAAACGAATTTCAAAGGTGAAAATTAATATTCGAATTAATAAAAAAAAACAGTGGAAAAAAAACGCTCGCGGTAGCAGAGGCTTTCTGGCTGTCTGCTTTGCTAGTGTGCCTGAAAGCAGTTACATACTGGACGCAGCCCAGCTGGAGCATACATGGGTTTCTCGGCAACGTCATCACGGCTTGCGCACGCTATAAAGGGGCAGAAAGAAGACGTGTTGTGTAGCTAGCTAGTAGTAGCGGCATAGCGTAAGTCAAAATGCCAAGGAGTTGTTGCGTGGTTAATTGTACAAACAGAGCCAGTGATGGGTGCCTGATGTTTAACACACCTAGGGGGAAGCATGCCTTTGACAAAAACTGGCAGAGGTTATGGCTTCAAGCCATAAGAGGGGCTGATTGGGTTCATATGCAAGAGTCAGGGTCCCATTGTATCAATCAGAAAAGTTGCAGCTTGTTGTTGTTCAGCTCAGTGATATATACCTGTCAGGGCTGTGGTACTCGAGTCTGGACCATAGACAGTTAAAGGTCTGGATTCGAGATAAGTTTAGACTGCTAGCTAAAGCTACGTCGATGTTTTGGTAACGTTAGCGCAACAGCGTTAGCCTAGCCTACTTAGTAAATATTACGACTGCCTTCGGAGTATATCTGCGTCCACGTTGCCAAGATAAGACCTGTTGCGTTAGTGCTCCTTTTGTACGTAACTTAAATGAATGAAATATTAAGCTTCGTTCCTCTGAGATGTGTGGGTTTTTGTTACGTTACATACAAAGCTAACTGGCTATAGTTAGCCTACATAAGCTAGCGGACATTAGCTAACGTTGCCGAGACAGTGGCATTAGAGCTTCGGCGAGCTAACCAAGACAGTGTTGTCGCCCTATCGCCCACAGTCAACCTCTGCTGCTAAAAACAATCAACCTGCAGTGATGTTTTGAAACAAACATATCGTAACTTTTCCCAGAAATCCTGGCCATTATTTTAAGGCATAAACCAACCATAAGGGTACACTCAGGAGTAACCCTGCTGCTAACACGGGCTAAATTAGCCTAAAATGATCATTATAGCCATACATATATATCACAGTAGCACTGCAAAATTAAAAGCCGACAAATGATTAAATGGTAATCGGTCAAAAACGTTAGCTTTGTAAGACCATAGAGTATGTGCTATGTAAATGCCATGACGAAATTCAAAGTGTAAATATATGCAATGTATGTTTTAAAGTCTAGCCGCGATGTTTCCCCATTGGAATGAATGGCAAACAGAGCTATAGCTAGCTTCCTCGTAACGAGACCTCTCCAGCTCACAAAAAATGATTAAATTGTAATCGGTCAAAAACGTTAGCTTTGTAAGACCATATAGTATGTGTTATATAAATGCCATGACGAAATGAAGGGACTAAGACATTGTGCACTGAGACAAAAAAGCGTTTGCATTATCGGACCAGCTCACCAATCTGGCTTTCTGCCCATGGCATGCGCACGCACCCTGTAATGTTTGTAAACAGGAAACCCGTCTATACAAATGTGACATCATCATAGATATATACATGTCTATGGATATATATCTATGTGACATCATGAGATCGCCATGACTATTTATACCTGCGCTGGTGCTCGTGACACTAGCTGCAGTCTTCTCCTTAACAGCGGTGGCGCTAATGAGGCTACTGACGCTGCCCTTTCTACAGACTAGAAGAAGAAGAAAAAGGTAAACAACGGCAGAACTGGCAGCAGCATTGCCGTCAATGCTCCGATGTGATTCACTGACATACTTCGTCGGATCGAGCCTTTCATTCACCATAAAAGTGCTCATCTTAACCCGGTAAGTTTACCAGAGAGACCTGCAGTCACTCTGAGAGTCCTGTTATCGGCGAACTCAAAAAAAGAGCCGTGCGCGACGTCGGCTCGGCCGGATATTGCATAATTTTGACGTCACGATGTTGCGCGCCACCTTGGATGCATGCGCAACCAGATGTTCAAATAGTTCGAATATTTGTTGTTATTTTAGAGGGAATATTCGAACGTAATTTTTAAGCAATTTTGACAGCCTTAGTATGTATGTATGTGTGTGTTTGTGTGTGTGTATATTATATATATATATGTTGATCTAAAAAATTAAAAAGGAGCCCCAAACGACAGGGTCAAAATTTAAATGATTTATAAAAAATAATAATATTAATAATAATAATATAAAAAATTCACTGCTCTCCGTGGAAAACAATGGGTTGGTCCATTTATTTACCATTTATGGTTTAAACTAAAGATAGCTTTCAACCTGCACTTCTGTTTCCCTCACACAGAGAGAAAAGTCTCCTCTCCGAGACTGCTGGTCCTAAATTGTGCTTAAACATGATACACAAAATTAAAACATGAACCCAATGTGTATTGAATAAACTCCCATATTGATACTTGATTAATAGTGAATCTTGCTAAACATACGTTACTTAGAAAGAAGTGAATATATGTGTGGGTCCTATAAAATACCGGGTGGTTACATTTGTCGGATTTCTTGATTATAATTATATGACAGACATTAGAAGACAAAACAATATCTATAAAATATTTAAAATAAGAGTGTACTTTTTCTTGCCAACACACGTATTTGTTTTGAGTTTAGACCGCTGGGCAAATCTTTTATCACAAATTGAGCAGCTGAATGGTTTTTCTCCTGTGTGAGTTATCATGTGTCTCTTCAGATCTGACTTGAAGCCAAATATTTTCCCACAATCAGAGCAGCTG
The DNA here is from genome assembly GCA_025617405.1 of Perca schrenkii. Taxonomy (NCBI): domain Eukaryota; kingdom Metazoa; phylum Chordata; class Actinopteri; order Perciformes; family Percidae; genus Perca; species Perca schrenkii. The sequence goes on from CM046794.1 coordinate 10,469,187, forward strand.
AATGTTTTCTTACATGTTGAATCATGTTTCAGAGAGTTTAAAGCTGACTGAGGTTCTCTGGTCTCCTTCCAATCAGCACTATCATCAGTCTCAGGTTCAGAAGAGTCTCCAGTCTGGTCTTCAGTCGCTGGTTGTAAAAGTGGATGTGAGTTCCTGGCTGGTTCTGGTCCACCACAGTCCTCTCCATCAGCATTTGTTTCCATGTGTTGAGTTTCTCTGCTGGCTGGAGGCTCTGCCTCTCTGTTATCCTCCGTTTGACTCTGATGAAGCTGTGACGACTGAAGGTTGACGCATTTATGTCTTCTGACCTGTTGACGCCAGATAAATTTCTTTTTACAAACACTGCAGCTGTATTTTCTCTCTCCTGGGTGGATTCTCATGTGATCATACAGATGCCCCTTGGTGCCAAATCTTCTCCCACACTCAGAGCAGCTGAATGTTTTCTTATGTCTTAAATGTTTCACAGAGTTTAAAGCTGACTGAGGTTCTCTGGTCTCCTTCCAATCAGCACTGTCATCAGTCTCAGGATCAGAAGAGTCTCCAGTCTGGTCTTCAGTCTCTGGTTGTAAAAGTAGATGTGAGTTCCTGGCTAGTTCTTGTCCTCCACAGTCCTCTCCATCAGCTTCTGTTTCCATGTGTTGAGTTTGTCTCTGATGAAGCTGTGAGGACTGAGCTTCCTCTTCATCATCTTCACTCTTCACAGGGACAGGAATGAATGGGAACTTGGTGACATCAGCCTCCTCCAGCCCTTGAAGCTGCTCTCCCTCCTGACTGCCACACAGTTTCTCCTGTTGCTCTTTAATGTGTTGGGGGGGCTCTGGCTCCTGCTGGTCCACACTGGGGCTACACTCCTGAGCACGACAGCTCCTGAACATCTGCAGGAAACGGGAAACACATTGAGGAAAACTGGGACTTCATGCTAACTAGGGGTGTGACAGTGTGTGTTCTAGGGCTGATAAATTGCTTCAGCATCAACATTGCGATGTGCATATATGCAAAAGCAACATCTCAGGACGTGCGTTGTTAAGTCAGGCAAATTAGCTCAAACACGTCATGCAACAACCTTGTTTCTGTTTCATAGAAAAGGAAAGTGGAAACACATGAAACAGAATGTAGTACAGTACAGACAACTGTTTAGTCAGAACTTTTAGCTAACTATTTCAACTGTTTAGACATTACTTTTAGCTAACTATTTCAACTGTTCAAACATTACTTTTAGCTAACTATTTCAGCTAACTATTTCAACTGTTTGGACAGTACTTTAAGCTAACTATTTCTAATGTTTAGTCAGTACCTTTAGCCCACTACTTCAACTCAAATGTTTAGTCAGTACTTTTAGTTAACCATTTCAACTGTTTAGACAGAACTTTAAGCTATTTCAACTGTTTAGTCAGTACTTTTAGCTAACTATTTCAAATGTTTAGTCAGTACTTTTAGCTAACCATTTTAACGGTTTAGTCAGTACTTTTAGTTAACCATTTCAACTGTTTAGTCAGTACTTTTAGCTAACTATTTCAATTCACTTATTATTGCTTTCAACTCACTACTAGAATCAATTGGTTTCAGTCAGTGTGTGCATAAGGCGACTCACTGTTTTAACCACACCCTCGACCTTGTGCTGGCATATGGCATCAAAATTGAAGATTTAACAGTATTTCCGCAGAATCCTTTATTATCAGACCATTTCTTAATAACTTTAGAATTTTTACTACCCGACTATAAAAAAAACTAGATAAAAGCTTCTACACTAGATGCCTATCTGACAGTGCTATAGCAACATTTAAAGAAGATATTCCAACAGCAGTTAACTCAATGTTGTGCCTTAATAGAACAGAGGACCTTTATGTTAACTTTAGTCCCTCCCAAATTGATCATTTTGTAGACGGTGCTACGGCCTCGCTACGGACGACTTTAGACTCTGTTGCTCCCCCTCAAAAAGACGACGAAGCAAGGAAAACTAGTACCTTGGTATAACTCACAAACTCACAAATTAAAACAAATCTTGCGAAAAACTTGAAAGTAAATGGCGTTCGCCCAAACTGGAAGAATCTCGTTTAGGAAGGCCCTCAGAAATGCCAGTTCAGACTATTACTCATCATTAATAGAAGAAAATAAGAACAACCCAAGGTTTCTTTTCAGCACTGTAGCCAAGTTGACAGATAGTCACAGCTCAACTGAGCCATCTATTCCTATAGCTCTGAGTAGTGACCACTTCATGAGCTGATTAATGATAAAATGATAACAATTAGAGATTAAAATTCATCACCTTTTGCCCTTAACTTCTAATGGTTCACCTTTAAACGCAGGACTGTACTCTGTGTCTCATATGTTGATGAACTGCCTGTTTCAGCAAAAGACATTGCAGAAGAGACAAGACATGACCCAATCATTTCCAAAAGTTCTTATTCTGACATTGTTGTGATGGCCAAAAGTTTGTGCCAAATCCAGATCTTAAACCATTCTATATGAGAAAGGACCAGTTGTCTACAGACCAGGGATGTATTCTCTGGGAACATCAAGGGTAGGTATACCACCAAAGTTCAGACGGAGACTGCTGTCTGATGTACATGATGGACATCCAGGAATAACACGAATGAAAGCATTAGCCTGAGGTTTCCTGTGGTGGCCTGGACTAGATCAACAGATAGAGAACTTTGTAAGTCAGTGTGCTGCATGCGAGATCACACTGAACAGGTCTGCAGTAGCACCCCTCCATCCATGGTCATGGGCTACATCACTGTGGGAAAAAATACATGTTGATTTTGCTGGGATCAATAAGCAGCACTACTTGCTGGTAGTAGATGTCTATTCAAAGTAGGGCTGCACGATATGAGGAAAATATCTAATTGTGATTATTTTTGACTGCTATTTTGCAATTGTGAAATGATTCACGATATTGGAGGGAATGATAGTCTTTGTATCATTATTCTCATTTTCATTGAAAATTATTAACACTGAAAGAAATTAAAATTATTATAGTTTGATTTTTGTGAGGATCTATCACAAACAAAGAGGTTTTCTTTAGTGTGTAGTATACGATCCGAGTCTGGGACGTCTCTGCAACACCACACTACTTCATTCAGAATAGTTTGACACATATTTTGCCATTGACAAATATTGCGATTTCGATACAATTGCGATTAATTGTGCAGCCCTAACTCAAAGTGGCTAGAAGTCCTGCTTACAGCAGACAACAGCTGAGAAGACTGTTATCACATCTTATCAGAAACCTATTTGCATCATACGGCCTGCCAAAGGCAGGAACGAACTGGGGCTAAAAAACAGCCCTGGATTTTCTCCCAAATAGGCCCATCATTCGGCCATTCGCCCCTAGCCGTGCGCGACAGAAACTAGCCAGGAAGTCCTGATACTATGCCATAATACTGTAGCCTATCAGACAAAGTATTCACAGCAAGTAACATCTCAAAACCAATGATGATAATTGGGGTTGTGTTTATTAACCATTTGCAGTTGGTACCATCTTTACAGCTGAACACTGTGTTTAGGCTTTTGCTGAGGGTGGTAAGCAAAAAATTGTTCCAGGCTGTGACTATCTGACTTGGGCCATGTGAAATATTGTTAAGTAGAGCATCCTGGCACATCCTGGCACTTTCCTGCACACTCCCTGTCATCTTATGTGCTGCAACTATCTTCAACCTGAATAAACAAATGATTTTAAAGACAGGTTATTTGCTATTATTGATATAATGTGTTGCTTTGTGTTAAAGAATTAGCACTGAATAACTTATTTAATATTTTGTCAATGTCATATTACACTTTTGATTCATATTAAGGCTGTGAAATGATGACAATTACTTTCATAATCAACCACCAGGTCTTTGCCAGTTCCACAATAGTAAACGCAAATATGAAAGACAAGGAAAAACTGCACTCCGATGGAAGACAGACAAAAAGTGCAAGCTAGGTTAGCTTGCACTTTTTGGTTAGATTTTTTGGTTTTTGGTCTTTTTGGCTAGATTTTTTGGTTAAACTTTTGGTTACATTTGGTGAATTATTTAGCCCCCGTCCCCGTTTGTTAGCACGTTTAGAGTGGTACCAATGCATGCCTGATGTTTTCCCGTTTAATTCAATACCTTAGTCTTCATCCTAGCAGCAAAAGTGAGCTCACTACAACCTCTCATATACAACAAAGTTAAATTGTGGTCAACCCGCGATTAATTTCTAACGCGTTAAATGTTTCAAATTAACCTAACAGGAATTATTAAACACGTTAAGTTTGACAGCACTAAATGGCACGATAATTTTCATAATCATGATGCACACCCATGTTGATAGCTGACTATGCAATTCGCTAACATCGGGATAAAGGCAGCCTTATTATAAAGTGCCCTGCTCCTGACACTTGTGCGAGCTGTGCAGACATTCAAGAAAGCCTGGACTCGACTGGAAGCACAGTCAGTGTCACCCCAGCAACGGCTTGCTCGGTTCCTGTTCACATACAGAAAAACTTCTCACACAGTCACCAAGCGCACCCTGGCTGAAATGTTTCTAAAGAGACAACCACACATGCGCCTGTCATTATTGAAGCCGGACATGTCGGAAGTAGTGCTCAAGCATCAGCTACAGCAGAAAAAGGCTCATGACAAGCGAGCAAAGCCACTCTGGACATTTAAACTGGGAGAGTGGGTGTTAGTTCGGGATTTCAGACATCCAAAGAAGCTGTGGATTCCAGAGACGATTCTGCAACGAAGAGGACCTCTGACCTATGAGGTAGAAAGTTGGTCATTGTCAAGTCAAGGTGCATGTGGATCACCTGCATGCATCTAAAGCTTCATATTCAAATAATAGGGCTGTCCTAAACAATTATTTTTTAAACGATTAATCTAGTGATTATTTTTTTTGATTAGTTGACTAATTAACGATAAATTTTTCGATTAATCTAACGATTAATTGTTCAATTAGCGATTATTTACCCATTGCTCAATTATTAACAATTTACACAACAAATTTCAAATCTCTATTTATTAAAATTCTTTAACACTGCACTGTTCAAGTAAAATAATTGTTTAGTGCAACCTGAGGCCAGATGTAGGCTATCAATCCAACCACAAAATAAAGTCACCTTCAGGAGGAATACAAAAATAAAAATTTTAAGTAAACAGAGCAAGTCCAAAAAGAGTAGTGTATGAGACATTAACCTGTATTTGCTTTTTTAACAGTAGGTAAAATAATGAATAAGCTCTTGTTTAACATCCAAGCTCTTCTCCCTTTAATTTAACTTTAATTATTTGTATCTAAAGGCTGGTTAAACACTGTAGAAACACTTATCCACCACTCTCTCACCTGTAGTCTACTACTGGAACTGACCCGAAGACCGACGTTTGAGGCGGGGACGGAATGAGACGAGAAGATATGACACGGGAGGCTCCAGACTGCAGCCATACTGTCTCAAAGTTTTGCCAAACTTGCGATCTTAAAGAGGCCGGCGGGGAACTCTCGTGGGTCGCCACCCCCTGCCATACTCATCCTTTCACTGGACCATCGGTTGACCTGACAAAAAACTGCATGTAGGCAGAGGAGCTCGGCCATGAACTCGGCTAGCTTCAGAGCTAAGATGGGCTTGCACATCAGGTGTCCCTAGAACCCGCGTATCTAACAGTAGTTCCGCATTACATTAGTTCCGCATTACATTAATTAATTTGCACGCAAGTTTTATTTATTTTCGATGCAAATTATTTGTGTGGACGCATTAATGTAACCATCCCAGCCCTAAAAAAATCAATTTGAAATGTGCTGGGGACAGAGATGCATTTGGAAGTACATTTCCAGAAGTGCTGGGTACAATGACGCATAAAGTTCTTTTTCTCTTTCGCACGGGTCTCTTTCGCACATGTATGAAAGACGCTGTTCTGTAGCTTACTAATGAATAAAAACGTGGTTTAATGTACATAAACAATGATCACCAAATTTCTCTCTCATATTGCTCCTCATAACCACTGAAAACCGTCAAAAAAAAATCAAACCCAAAGTCCTATTATTATGGACATTATCTGATGTTTCTGCTTCACATTTTCAGCAGGGCAGCGGAGCGGCTGTGGGTTGACTCCCCACGGTTCTCATAGGCTTTATAAGTCATAATGTGAAAAAGCTTAACATGGTTTAATGTACCTAAACAACAATCAATCATCACCACATTTCTGGTTAGATTTTTTGAGTTTTCAGTGGTTATGAGGAGCAATATGAGAGAGAAATTTGGTAATCATTGATCATTGTTTAGGTACAAGTAGAGATGCACCGATTACAACTTTCTAGGCCGATTCCGATTTTCTTTGAGTTAGGCCAGCCGATACCGGTTTTAGCCGATTCCGATTTCATTTTTTCTAACCACTTAACAGCACACACAAATATTTATTTTCTATCTTTTCTTTAATAGAACATTTTACATAGAAAATGTTTTGAGTAGATAATCGATCACTACAAAATAGAACTATATAAATTACTCGTGGTGTGGGAAAATCACACACATCTTAAGTACAATTTTAGAACCATTTCCTTCTTTTCACATCCAATATCCAACTTAATATAATAAATATAGCCTTGCAGTATAAAGATATTTCTCAAAACACACACGCAGGCCTGTTTGAATGTCAACAGTAACGTTATCTGAAAACATAAACGTCACCACTCATTTTACACACAGTTTAGCAACAAACTAAACGCTGGGGGAAGATTACTACATTTTTAATGTTTTGAGCAGTATGCATCCACACTAACCTGGAAAGCGTTTTAAACAGTAACGTTAATGCAGCGTGTCAGAGGAATACAGCGTAAACTGACAGCCCCATCGCTGTCATGACAGTAAAAAAATATATATATATATATATAAAAAAAATATATATATATTTTTATTATTGTATTTGTGTATTATTTTTTAGCCCGTTTTATTTTCATCATGACCGTTTTTAATTGTTCTTTAATGTTTCATGTAAAGCACTTTGAATTGCCTTGTTGCTGAAAGGTGCTGTAGAAATAAAGTTGCCTTGCCTTACAACCTCAGCCTGTCAGTCAGTCACCAGGGCACAGAAACCACTGTTGTGCCTGCTCGTCTCCGAGGAAGTGTAACATCAACAGCACCGCGACCGCTTTCAGCTCGCCACAATTATCATATTGCAGCAAACGCTGTCTGCGTGAAGTTAGGAAAAACTGTAACCACACTTGCAACCACTTTATTGGCATTTCCGTGACTCACTGTGACTTCAACAAAACTACAGAGCCGACGTAGTTTGCATCGTCTGCAGCTCTGCGTGTGTGCAAGTGTGTGTGTTTGTGTCAGAGCTCTGCTCTCTGTCAATTTTCAGAGAGGACAGATAAGCTTGCACTTACGCGCTCTCAAGTACCAAAATTTCAACGGTTAACGTGTAAAAAAGGGGTCAAATTTACTGGTCGCACATGTGCGACCGGATGTAAAATTCGGTCGCACACTCTCAAATTTTGGTCGCAAAAAGCTTTTTCCTCGCCATAGGCGCCAATGAAGAAGAAAATGTTAATGTGAGATAACTTATAATCGTTGGATTTCGGTTTAGTTCTTTTGACAGGCTTAAGTGTTCATTTACAAGATATGGCCATGTTAAATTTGGTGATCATTGAACGTTGTTGAGGTACATTAAACCATGGTAAGTTTTTTCACGTTAAGCAGAATGTCCCGACACAGACAGTGTTGTGAACAGAGATGCGTGCAGCCAGCGCAGCAGCAGAGCGGCTGTGTGTCTGTGCCTGCCCTGTGGGGTTAGAGATTGTTGTGGATTTTTTTTGCATCTGTCGCTCAAGAATCATACGTGTTATGGACTTTATCTAAATTGAGCTCAAGGTTTTCAAAAAAAGTGGTCGTCCCCACCGAAATCAACGCCTATGGAGATGAGGACATCATCCAACTGCATCTCTCTCTTTTTCTTTCTCTAGTGTTATAATGCCTCACCATCAGTTATGTGTGCATGTGCAATAGTCACATTGCAGGACGTTGCGATGTTGACACAAAAACTTTTTAGCTGCTTGATAGAAAAGTAAGCTTTCACCGTTCTCCTTTTACATGATTGTTATAGGCCGAGCCTTCCCGTATAAGACAGGTGGCCATGTGGGCAGCGTGTGTATGTGACGTAACGTTAGTCCGACGGGGTTCGTTATGGGAAGTGAGCATCCCCGTGTGTAGAAAAGTACCTTAAGCAGCAGCAGCCAGGCTAAAGCTAATATAGTTAGCCTAAAGAAACAAGGCGTCTGTCCCAACTAACGTTATGGTTCGGAGCCGCGATGCTGGAAACTCCACTGCAGACTGGATTCTCTACTCACAGAGTGACGGCTGATTCATTATGAACGAGTCCAGCGCGGGTTGAATGCACATCAGCAGGTGATTCGCGTTAGGCCCGGGACACATCAGGCCAATTATCGGCCGTGGGACAGTCTGGCGAGGTCAGTGACACAAATCTGTTCGTTGTGTCCCGTGCCGTCGTCCGTCTGGGGGGCTTTCGGCGTTCATTTTGGCCGACCTGACATGTTCGGTCGGCGGCAGGGAAAATCGGGACTCACCTGGAAATGACGAGCGAAATGAGGTGACTACAGTCTCTCAAAATCTGATGAAAATCTTTTAAACTGACCTTTGTTGAGCTGAAATGAAGACAGATTCAGCAACTGCATCACAGCCTATTTCTCGCTTAAAATGTTTTCAGAAACACGTTTCAGTGAACTATTTTATAACAATATGAGATCGTATTCTGAACGGCTGCCATGACAGTCTGGCTCTCAATATCCGGAGAATACAAACCCATGTGACGCGTTCGTCCAATCAGCTGCCGGTTTTCATTTCTTGGGCAACATTACAGATTAGCGCCGCCTGCTGTTATAGAGATGTATTACATCTCGTCTCCTCTCGTCTTTTTGGTCTGTTCTGTGGCAGTTTTTTGGACCTCGGGGACGCGACTGATCATATCGACAGGGGTTTTCTGTCAACGGTCGCCCGTCGGCTATATGTGTCCCGGCCATTACACGGTGTTAGTGTATGTAATGTCTGTATTGACTTGTAACGGTCGCGCAGCCACAATGCTCCGTGCATTGTCGTTAGGCCTGTCACGATAACAAATTTTGCTGGACGATAAATTGTCCCAGAAATTATTGCGATAAACGATAATATTGTCATCGAGAGACCATTTGCATCTAATATAATGCAACTCTGACATACTTTCCACACTACGTGTCCGCGGACAGCTGTAGGCTTGTACCGTTAATGTTTTGTGCATTGTCGGACACATGCAGCCACTTTCCTGAAACCGCTTGCGAGACTGACGAGTCCACAGCGGCGTGTATGTCCGAGCCCGTCTCCACAGTCTCCACCTGCAGGTTGTCAGCTGTGTGGTTTGGAATGAAAGGAAGAAAACAGGACGCAGAGTAACACGGTGGATATCGCTCATATACTTTTTTTTTTTGACGGCGCCTTAACTGCAAAGTGCCCTGCTCCAACTCTCAACTACCGTTTTCTGTCTCTCTCTCTCCGCCTGGAGTCCCGCCCACACAAAGACCATGCGACTGACAAGAGGGTTCACTCCTCGTTACGCTAAGGAACCGAGAGTGGTCCTCCAGTCTCTTTGGTAGAGAGAGACGAGGAAAACAAACAAGCATGCAAATGGAAATTATCGCGGCTGGAAAAATTATCGAGCTCATTTTTTTTTATCGTGCGATAACTCGATTTATTGACTATCGCGACAGGCCTAATTGTCGTAGACATATGCAGCCTCTTTTCTGGAAAGCCTTGCGTGTACCGCGCAACTGACACAAGTCCACAGCGGTCCGCTGTATGTATGAGGCCATCTCCACTGTATCCATTTGTGAGGTTGTCAGCTTTGTGTATGCCCGTCTCCGAAGCTTAAAACACTCTCAAAAGTTAGCTTTGGCTGCTTCTTGCTTGCCATGATTGCTCCGCTACCATCCTTGGTCACGTCCCGTGTGGAGCTTGGGAGCGCGCAGCTGAGAAGAAGGCAGCGTCACTGTCAAATCTGTCCCTGGGAAAAGTTACGTTGCGGCAAACTGAAAAAGGAACTACGTTTCGTTACCAAATTTTCAGTAGTAGCGCGTTACACTACTTTTTACCCAAAAAAAGTAGTTACGTTACTGTAACGCAATGTCAGTTTTTTCCAATATCATTAAAAAAACATGGGTAGGGTGCGCTGGAACAGAATGCACCCAGGAAATAATCAACACAGTAGCAAACAATCTCTGGCCAGAGAAGTGGAGAAACAAAAGTGTAGTCATGGAAACAGGGCGCCTGGACCAGGTGCACTGATAGCGGCGGCATGTATCATTGCGAGAAGGGGGAACCGGGAGAGGATAAGAGAGAAGGGCAAAGACAGTTTGGGATCAGATTCAGAATAGAATTGTTGGTGTCAGGGCGAGAGATAATTGTCGTGAAGGAAATCTGATCCTTATACATAAGTTGTTATTTCCTTGCAATATCATTTACTAAAGTTTGTTGTAGACTAACTGAGCGAATCCTGTGTATTAATTTCTGGTCTACCAGTCAACGAACACAAGGTGCAGTCTGTGAGGTAACCAATTGGAGTCAGAAAGACTCTGGCCACTGGGGCCAGACCAGAACTGGTCAAAAAACCTTCAACCTACAGACTTTTACTGAAGTGACATTTTCAATGTAGGACTTTTACTTGTAACAGAGTATTTTTACAGTGTGGGATTAGTACTTTTACTGCAGTAAAGGATCTGAATATTCCTTCCCCGCTGTTCTTATTCTTTATTTTATAAAAGGACAACACACGTTAATTAACATTTCTGTAAATGTGCCAGTGTTAGCCACCTGGCTAATTTTCAACTGTAGTGCTTTGGCCAGATGATTTTAGACCAGAGCAACAGGGAACAGCAAGACATTAGTACAAGTTAAACTATACAGACAGAAGTCAACAAGACACCATACAGACAGCTAGAGCAACAAATAAGCTTTCTCTGTAAGCCATGCAGAGCTACATGAAGCAGCAAGACATTAGTACAGTTACACATCAACAGTATAAGAAGCCATGCAAGCATCAAAACACAGCCAAGCAACACAGACCCGAGCCATTTTCTATCTTGCACCATTCAACCATGCAAAACCGTAACACGCAGTAATAAAAAGCTGTTCAGCATGCAGAGATCAACTTCAGGTTTTGAAATTAGCCATGATGGTAACTGACCAACAGACTGGAGGACACACACTGATATTAATGATAACAAATCTACCCGTCTGTTCTTTACAATGTTTAATAGACGAACCAATAAATTCAAATACAAACATCCTGAGTTTATAGAAGTAAAGGGACCAAACCTGCTCTGTGTAACCGAAGCTGAGGGTTGAAAACCGTTGTCGCTCGTTCTCCTCTTTTGAACGACAAAGTTCCTCCTCGTACTCTGCTATCGTTCTTTCAGACAGCTAGCTCAAATAGTAGCATCGGCAGCTCGCACTGGCATTTCCGGTGGCAGGTTAAGATGCCACGGCATTTGCCTCTGTTAGCAGTGGCATTTAAGGTGGCAGGTTGAGATGCCACGGCATCTGCCTCGGTTAGCAGTGGCATTTAAGGTGGTAGGTTGAGATGCCAACGATTTTTCCTGAGATGCCACGGCATCATTCGCCGTTTATATGGTATTTCCGGTGGCAGCCTGAGATGCCACAAATTTACTCTGGCTCCTGCCGATGTTTGTGTGTTATTTCTCGAATGTTGTGGTCGACTAAGTTCGTCTGGCATCCAGGCTAGGATGCCTCGGCAGCTGCCGCTGTTTTTGTGGGTTGCCACCGTTTCACCGTGAGATGCCATGGCACATTTTACCAATTATGGGGTATAACAGTCGCAAACAAGGGCTGTGTCCGAAATCACCCACTAGGCACTCATAAAGTAGGCATAGTTGGCTATATCATAGTTTATAAATATTAACAATTGCCAATATTAGACTTGGTAGCATTTCCATGACCCTATTTGTGCAAAGGTTTCTTTGATTTTTACGATATTTTATTAGTATTACAGTCTGTTATGTTGCAGTGCTGAGGAAAGAAATTGGTGGTAGCTTATGTTTCTTTTAATTTAAAATGCAATGTAAAATTACAAAATACTTTACTCACTCAATTAAAAGGCTGCAGTTTAAAGCATGATTACATCAGGGGAACAATATTTAGGCTATTGACCTACACTTGACAAAGCACCTGCCACTGACCCCTTGTGGCAGCTGTCCCTTTCTGTTTGTAAATGAAGCAAGATGTAACAGATGACCTGTCAAAATGATTGACTTCTAACCCTCAATATTTATAGCTTAGCCTATACTATGTGATATTTATATGTATCTGTGCATCACTGGATTCTAAATTAAAACTATGTAAAAAGGTCTTGGTATTAATGACTAGGCTGTATTTAGGAACAAAACTCTTTAATATAACATAACATCATTGTTCCTCAAATCTTGCAAAAAGTTTTTAAATTTTTTTTATCAACAAGTTCTGCACAGAACTTGTTGTAGTCCTTTTTTTTTTTTTTTGAAGAGAAATGTGAACAGTTCTGCTGGAGAACCCTCATCCAGTTCCCCATTCCAGGTGTCCATCTCCTGGAGGGCTTTTTTCTTTTCTTCTCTGTCCATTGAGAGGACAGCAGGGAGTTTCAGTCCTCCATCGAATGTTGCCTTACGGCACCAGTCACCTGCAGCTAGGCTATCTCTGATAAGAATGTTTTCCTGCAGTAAAAAAGTATGTTCTAATTTGTTGTTCCCAAGTAAATATTTGAGACTTACATAATTTACAGTACATTTGAAAGAAACAAAAATTAGTACCAACAAATCCTGTCTTTGTCAACACTGTGGGTTCCATCTAAAACCCTCCAAACTAAATTTCAGTATATATTCATAATTGTACAAATTAAGACATTGTAATGCAACAAATCTGTATCCAGAGCATCTTCAATACCCATCATTAAGTACCACTGTCATTGTGTCCTGGGAGTGCAAAAAAAGCTTCCCGTCACAGTAAGTGATGCTGTATTGTACACCTTCATATGACTTTGTGTGAAAGGCTAAATGGCATTCATATGGGTGTTTATGTTTAATAGTGTTCATCAGGGCCCCTACAATGTATTCATTTTCCTTTCTATTTTTGTATTTAGCAAATTACTTTATTGCTTAACTATGTTCATTCAGCTCCATTGTTAGTTTTACATGTAAGCATTGCATATTTAATAATCAATGACAAGAAATAGAAGTTTATCGAAGCTTCGAGGGTCACAATTTCCAATATATGAACTTCTGAGTTGTGATGCTTGTGAATGTGCTGAACGGCTTCCACCATGTGAGTCGCCTTTGAGCTACTCAAATGTGCTGAGATGTAAAATCCATAAAATCAAAACAACTTTGTCGCTGGAGTTAATACGTAGATGCATTAACTAGTACTTTCAGCAGAATAGAAACGTGTATTTTTCTCTGGCTGCAACACATACACACTTAATATATTACACATTGCCAATTTTGAAAAAGTAGCTGTGTCAGCATCTATAGCATCTTGTAAGAACGCGAAAGACGAAGCCAGAGTTTGTTAAGAAACTGATGCTGTTGCTTTTCCCAAGTGCTATTAAACAAGTCACTGGCTGCTAATTGTTGAATCTCCTTACTGGTGTTGTAGCCTACTCTCTGTGACGATATTTATGTAGGAGTTTTAAACACTTCACAAACTCAGTTGTATTATCCACTAGTAGGCCTACAGCAGATGCATACTGACATCAGCAAACATAACCAAATGTTTACAAGTTGAAATGCCAAAGCAGTAGCTTTCCCACTGGAAAGTTAGTAATTTAATGTAAAATAAAGTTTATAAAACAAAAAGTTTGGGATTATTAAAAATGTGACTATCTTTTGTAAAATGTGTGCAAAGTTCTCTTAGTTCATAATCAGTTTTAATGCAAAGTAGGTTTGCACAAAGGCTACAAGAGATTTGCTTTAACATTTTTGTGCATAACAATAAACATAGAATAGAAAATAACCTTTAAGAAAAAAAAAACTGATTTATCTTTTTATAATTCATGCCCAACTTCAAAGAATAGATGTTTACAGCCTTATACAAAAAGGTTTGTATCTTTATAGTTGATCCCCCGCCCCCGGGTGTCCGGTTAGCTCAGTTAGTAGAGCTGGCAACCCATTTACGGAGTTGCTGCAGCGGGTTCGAATCCAACCTGCTGCGTGTCCTCCCTCTCTCTCTTCGCCCCTTTCATGTCCATCTTCGGCTGTCAATGGCAATAAAAGTCCAACATAATAACTTAAAATTATTTTTTTTACAGTTGATTCCCCTGCTAGCCTCAGCAACCACGCTTCATTCGCCGTTTAGCTCCACACAATTAGCCTAAATCATGCTTTAAACTGCAGCCTTTTAATTGAGTGAGTAAAGTATTTTGTAATTTTACTTTGCATTTTAAATTAAAAGAAACATAGGCTACCACCAATTTCTTTCCTCAGCACTGCAACATAACAGACTGTAATACAAATAAAATATCGTAATAATCAAAGAAACCTTTGCACAAATAGGGTCATGGAAATGCTACCAAGTCTAATATTGGCAATTGTTAATATTTATAAACTATGATATAGCCTACTATGCCTACTATATGAGTGCCTAGTGGGTGATTTCGGACACAGCCCTTGTTTGCGACTGTTATACCCCATAATTGGTAAAATGTGCCATGGCATCTCAAGGTGAAACGGTGGCAACCCACAAAAACAGCGGCAGCTGCCGAGGCATCCTAGCCTGGATGCCAGACGAACTTAGCCCGACCACAACATTCGAGAAATAACACACAAACATCGGCAGATGCCGTGGCATCTTACAATGCCACGAGAAATAACACACAAACATCGGCAGGAGCCAGAGTAAATTTGTGGCATCTCAGGCTGCCACCGGAAAATACCATATAAACGGCGAAAGATGCCGTGGCATCTCAGGAAAAATCGTTGGCATCTCAACCTACCACCTTAAATGCCACTGCTAACCGAGGCAGATGCCGTGGCATCGAGGCGGATGCCGTGGCATATCAAGTTAGATGCCGTGGCATCGAGGCACATGCTTTGGCATCTCAACCTGCCACCGGAAATGCCACTGCTAACAGAGGCAGATGCCGTGGCATCTTAACCTGCAACCGGAAATGCCAGTGCGAGCTGCCGATGCCACTATTTGAGCTAGCCCCTGCTGCAAATATCTCTTCAGCAGCCGCAGTTAGTCGCTGCTCCACCAACGCTCTCAGCATCTGGACTTTACACATTTTACTTCTTTCTCAACACAACAAAGAAACTCTGCTAACACACCTTTCTGCTAGACGCCATCTTTTTAAAATTGTGAAGTTAGCCCATTGACATATATACATATATATGAGTTAGCCGCAGTGTGAAGACTATAGCTTCCGGTGCAGATCAGTTGCTGAGCTTCAAAATAAAAGTCCGTAAGTGTTCCAGTTGCTGAACTTCAAAATGAATGTCCGGAAGTGTTCCAGATTTTCTCTGAAAAACACGCAGGAATATAAATGATTAAAGAGGAACTATGCAGCTTTTTTTTAGCTTAATTTACCTTAAATGAACAGCTTTGGAGTCATTGGATGACTTTTATTCAAGGTGAATGGTGGTTGTCTAGCTCCCCCCTACCGCCTGTGAGCGGAAAAACCACCCTTGCAACTTTCGGCAGGTAAGCTGCCGGCCTCAGCATCGGGAAGTATCGCTAGATATCAGGTCTCGCGATGTAACAAATTGCTTCACGGCACTGCACACATACGCCCATTCAGGAACCAGCTAACAAGGTAGCAATTTAATTTTTCACACTATCGTCATGGCTGAGCTGGCAAAAAAAGAAGCAGAAAGCTAGGAAAGCATTGTCGGAGGAACAGAGAAAGAGGAAACGGCAGACTGACCGAGCGAGGAGTCAGACACAAGTAAACATAGGAGCTGTCAAATATCTATCACACATATCTATGCATCTGTGTGTGGTGTGTGTGTTTGTGTGTGCATGTGTGTGTGTGCGTGTGAGTGTGTGTGTGTTCAACTCAAGTAATACATCAAATGTAGGTTATCAAACAAAGGCTATACAAATATCTAAATAAATATAAATCAATCCATCAGTTTTTCTAATAATCTTTACTGTTTAAAAAGTCACAACATTAAAACAGGGTTTCTAAAGGTAACAAAATATATCTTCATGAAAGAAATCAAAACAAAAAAGTGAAACTAGAATAACGGAGCTTTTATTTTGACAGCGGTCCCCCCGGAAGTGGTGTTTGTTGTTGTTTGCCCGTGCTGAGCAGCGGGAGCAGTGAGGAGAGAAGCCGTTAGCTGAATCCAGATCAGGGAATCCCAAACAGCGTTTCTTAGTCTGTTCATCAGAGATGGAGCTACACCGGGAACACACGGAGGAGACCAAGCTGCGGGGAGAAGGTTAGTCTGACAATCTAACTGCTCTCATCATCACGCTAAGCTAACGTTAGCCTGTTAGCCGCATGCAGCTAGCTCCTGAAGCTAATGTGTTTTTATATCAGCGTGCTAACTTTATCCTCCCAGTCCTTCAGCTGCAAGAAAAACATCTGCTGTCCTAGATTCACTTCTGGAAGAAGTATTCAGACCCTTTACTGCAGTTCATGTACTAATACCAGTGGCATGAAAATACTCAAGTAAAGTCCTTGTACCTCAACATTTGGACTGAAGTACAAGTACTGGAGTAAATGTACTTAGTTACATTATTCCAGCGCTGCCTACATTATAACCATCCAGTCTTTTTTCCACTGGCCAATAAGTGATTGCAGCTTCTGCCTTGTGTTTAAAAAGATTGTTTCTGCCTGAAAATGACTAGATTTTATTCATGAGGCTTTTATCTGACAGATTATAGCCCACACTAAACTTTCTACCTGTTGAAATACCTTTTTTAAAGGGCCAGTACATCCAGTAACACACCGTTTTCTAAGGAAGTTGTTGACTGGGAGGTTCTGAGTCTGACTCTGCCAGGCTAGAGAACACTTGGCAGGTAAAAAGATACATTTCATCACATAAGAAGCTACCAGCGGAAATATATATTTTTGAAAAGTTGAAGGCTTAATCTGTGATGCTGTCAAAGCTGGAAGAAGAAATTAATCAACTTCAAAGGGGGGAGGGTGTCACATGTTATAATAATATAAAATATATCCATACATATCATTTATAAATAAATATAAATCAGTTTTCCAAAGTGGAGGTGTGTGTGTGTGTGGTTTTTCTAACAACAGCAGTGACCATAGAGCTAGTTTGTGTCTTTTAGCTCAAACCGTGTTTAATCCATTTGCTAGCTAACGGTAGTCTAACATACACGCTACCTGCTGCCAAGTGTAACATATTATTAGTGTTAACTAGCGTCACATGCAGCGATGCTACTGTTGTCTCTAACGTCTGTTTTCGGAGCATCAGAGAGCATTTAAGTTGCACCGAAATCCACGTTGCTATTCCGTCCGGTAGATAGCTGTCGGTTTGGCACCAGTGCCATATTAGCACTGTATTTTAACTTGCGCCAGTCACGTAAACAGAAAATGTGGTTGCCTGTATCTTTTTACGCCAACCCTCCATAGAGATTCATCAGCTTACTTTAAGTAACAATGACAGTAAACATTTATTTCACACTATTATTACGGGTAAACTTTGCAATTGATCAGCGGTTCACATGCATTCCAAACCGTGAGTGTTCAACTATGGTCCGTTACACCACTGTTGTCATGACAACATTGACAGCCGCGAGCCTTTGACGTTTGGGTCGGCTAACTGCCGTTCACGTTTAATATTACAGAGTTAACTGTCGGATAACAGGCTATGCTACATGTTTAATATTACCGAGTTAACTGTCTGATAACAGGCTGTGCTACATGTTTCAAAGCTGATAAGCATAAAAAGCAGTGCTGGAAATGGGTCGGAACTCACCAGTACTGAGTACCGGCACTTTTGTTGTCCACATGAGTCCCGCCACCTCCTGTGGTGAGTAGGTACGCACCCCTAAACACCTGCGTAACTGCGCCTCTCATAGCAGCTTAAGTGTGCATTCACACGGGCGCCCGGATAGCTCAGTTGGTAGAGCGGGCGCCCATATATAGAGGTTTACTCATCGACGCAGCGGGCCGGGTTAAACTCCGACCTGCGGCCCTTTGCTGCATGTCATTCCCCCTCTCTCTCCTCTTTCATTTCTTCAGCTGTCCTGTCAATTAGGGCTGCAGCTATCGATTATTTTAGTAATCGAATATTCTACAGATTATTCCATTGATTAATCGAGTAATCTGATAAGAAACACTTAGTAAGAAATACTTAGTAAGCAGCAATAGTAAATATTTATTATTGCTGTTTACTAAAAAAAAGGAAACCTGTAGCTTTTATACATACAAAAGACAGGTTTCCTTTTTTAGAAAAAGCAAATGTACACGCGCTGTTAAGCAGCGCGTGTACAGAGCAACCACCCCGCGCCACAGAGTGTCCGCTTTGCGAGTGATGGAAGGCATACATGTTCTCGCAGGTAAACTCTGTCTCCAAGTTGATTTCTGCGCATGTGAATGAAATTGACTTTTGACACTTTGGCGGCTGAAACCAAGGAGGCAATGGCCCTCATATGATTGTTCACTTTCAAGGCGATATAACCCCCAGATCTCTGTAGTTTTACCTTGATTGACAGCTCTTGGTTGCTAAATGCGAGCATTTGGCCACAGTCTGGAGCCCTGCTGTCTGATCCGGTGCAGCCAAGTTATCTTACCTTCCAGAGATTTTCTCACACAGACCAGCACAGCTTTTACAGCCAGAGCCAGAGCCGAGTGGAGGCATGAGGTTTTTTTAAGGGTTTTGGAAGCTCAGTTTTGTATGATGATATTTGGGGACCTGAAATAAATCGGATGATTTCATTATGGGGCGACGTCCTCATCAGAGTGATGTCAGATAATTAGCAAAGTATTGTTGAGACAGATATTTAATGTATGTCTGTCTGTGTTTCAGCTTTACCTCCAGACGTTCTGGAAGTGATTGTTGGTGAAGAGGAGCAGCAGGAGTGTAGCTCCAGTGTGGACCAGCAGGAGCCAGAGCCCCCCCCACACATTAAAGAAGAACACGAGGAACTGTGGAGCAGTCAGGAGGGAGAGCAGCTTCAAGGGCTGGAGGAGGCTGATATCACCAAGTTCCCATTCACTCCTGTCCCTGTGAAGAGTGAAGATGATGAAGAGAAAGGTAGGAACAACGTGGATGTGTTTATTTACCATGTTTTTAGGGGAAGGGGGAAACACTGCAGAAGTCTAGAGCTGCCCCCTCTGAGTGGATAAGTTGACTAATCGGTCGTGTTTAAGTTTTATTGGTGTCTAAACTTAACTGCGTTCGCTGCATGACGCTCACCTTTTGTTGGCTAAAGTACGCGGCGTCACAGGACCAGCCGGCAGTTGTTTATTTCACGTGGTATCATACGAAGAAAGAATTTGTTGTCCAATCTGTGTGTAGGGCTGGGTACCGATCGTTGATACTTTTATGGCACCGGAAAAAATACTCCAATCCTATGAGTATCGAAAAATTATTTATCTTTCGGTGCCAAATTTCGGTTCCAAAAGCGTCTGAGCACGTAAGCGCAAGCTTATCTGTCCTCTCTGCATATTGACACAGAGCGGAGCTCCAACCCACACACACACACACACACACACACACACACACACACACACACACACACACACACACACACACACAGAGTAGAGCCCTGCAAGCCCGACAGGCTACAGTGTAAATTTTAACAAGTTGACTTTACTTAGAAAATGTATGGAAACTCATTGCCTTGAAAAAAGTAAGTTCAATGAACTTAGTAATGGTAAATTAGTGCAGCTTAATTGTTCTGAGTAAACAATACTTAATAAACTTATACTTATTAAGTGAAGACAACTGGTTTATTTTAAGTAAATGACACTTAATTAGCTCATGGTTTTTAAGTTAATGCAGCTTGCTTTTTCTGAGTAAGTAACACTCAATAAGCGTATACTTATTAAGTGAAGACAACTCGTTTATTTTAAGTAAATTACACTTAATTAGCTCATGGTTTTTAAGTTAATGCAGCTTGCTTTTTCTATGTAAATACTTAATTAGCTCACATTTTTTAAGTGAGCACTACTTAATACTACTGACTTGTTTTCTGGTTCAGTTTACAGACTGAAAATGACTATACAAGTAGCATATACATCTATTAAAAAAAAAAATCTATCTAAAAGAATGAAATGAGAAGGTTGTTTTAGATTAATCACATCATTTCTTAATTTTTAATTATCTGGCATTCAAATAGAAAACCACCCTGCCATTTAACATCTTTATAGTACACTGTAAACCCGAATAAGTTACCAGACCTCAAATTATTTTCAGTTATTATGACTTACAGTTTTGAGTTTTCAAACCACAGGAATAAGTTCACAGAACTTTAAAAAATAAGTACACAACCACACCATTTTATGTTACGTCTGCTTTTGAACAGTTAAATGTTAAAATGAAATAGAAAAATAAATAAACATTTATAAATTAAAATAAAAAAAATATACTTAAAATATACTTAAATAAATTGTAATTAAATAAATAAATAAATTTTAGAGATTTTTAACAAGAAAAACTCAAAATTTTCTGATTCTATCCTTCCAAATGCGTTCCTGGTCACTTAAAAGGAACACGCCGACTTATTCCCTGTATCCCCCAGAGTTAGATAAGTCCATACATACCCTTCTCATCTCCGTGCGCGTCGTAACTCTGTCTGACGCACCCACCGCTAGCTTAGCTTAGCACATGTTGTGATTTGTATAGACACAGCATGTACAAATAACAAGGTCACATAAGACAGCCATCTTCTAACCGTATACATACTGGGACCTATATTCTCAGAAAGGGCGAAGCACTGCTACTTCTGCAGAGTGATTTGCACCTGAGAAGCCCCGTGGTGAGGAGCAGAGAGTTCACCTGGAGTTCTGCAAGCAAATCACTCCGCCCAAGTAGCAGTGCTTTGCTTTCTGAGAATATAGTTCCAAGTATGTTTACGGTTAGAAGATGGCTGTGTCTCATGTAACCTTGTTATTCGTACACGCTGTGACTATACAAATCACAACATGTAAATAGGAAAATGTTGGCGTTATTTTGTCACTTATTAGGAGCATAGATGGAGCCAGTTACCTCCAGGATCTGTGCTAAGCTAGGCATGGGTGCGTCAGACAGAGTTACGACACGCACGGAGATGAGAAGGGTAAGTATGGACTTATCTAACTCTGGCGGATACGGTGAATAAGTCCCAATAAGTAGGCATGTTTCTTTAAGGCCTTAGGAAATAAATATTTATCACAAATTTCTGATATTGACCAGACAACTAATCAGATAGTCAGGAAAATACTTGGAGTAATCAAAAACAATAATACCAAAATGAAATTATCTTTCGTTAGAGCTATAAAAGAAAAAACACTGCTTTTGGCTTCCTGGCTAATTCCTGAGTAAGGCAACAGGGCAGCAATTTGGATGAAATTTCAAAAATTCTATAGAGTTTAAGAACATTTTCACTTAAAACTCTAAAATGTAAACATAACCATAACCAGTATCAAATGCACAGTGAAATGTGGGTCATCTTGCACAGCCCATAATGGTTAAGAAAATCATTACAACATACAAAACATTAGCGTTACGTTTGCATTATGAGAACAAAGGCATATTGTGTAGTTTGGGCCTATTGGCTGAACACCTGCAGTAGTGCAGTAACTTTTTGAGGCATTATTTAGACAAAAGGAGATAACTTTGAACTAGCCTTTTATAATGCTTTACCCTGCAGCCTTTTTTCAGATGAGTTTCTACATCATTAATTCATTCTTGAGGGTCTGCAACCTCGGGGATAGTTTACCACTTTCTAGACCAAGTTAAATCTATTAAGTGAATTCAAAAGTGTTGGTCAGTGCTTTGGGATAGCTGAGGTGTAGTGTATAGATCACTCCACAGATTACCAGGAAGGCATCGCCAAGTCTGGGGAGGCTGACTACGGCATCACCTTCAATGACGACAGTGATTCTCACAGGGTGGTAGTGAACTGGACTTGCGTCATGGTCACTGATGAAAGTAATGAGGCCCACTGCAACACCATCAAGCTCTGGCTCATTGGACTCATCCTGAATTAATGAAAAAAGAGATACTAATCACAAACTAACACATGGAACAGAACAGATGACATAATTTGTCTTTCCTTAACCAACTCCCATTGAAATCCAATACATCTTTTACAAAAGAGACCTGGGTCTCATTGTAAGAGTTGAAAAACATAAGATCCATGTTCTGCAGACATGAATCAGCTAAATTACTAAGTATTATTATTATATAATTATTATTAAGTGGTGACTGAAACCAAGGACATTTACAAGAAAATGTTTTACTGAACATTGAATAAAATGCCAATACAGTTCCTTGGTAGTTAGTATTTAGATGAACGGTTTAGATAATACACTGAATCTGTTAGTGACTTAAGGAGACTCACTGTGCAGGTTCTTAAAAATCCAGAGACGTCCTCACGCAGAAACACAGGAAGGGTGTGGAGAACAGTAGTGCGCTTGGTGTGGATGTCATGGATTTTCTATTCAGATAAAAACAGAATTGTATATACTTAAGAGTTTACGGAACAAAGCTGATTTCCAATCAGAACATATGTCCACAAATAACCTGTTAACATCT
This sequence comes from Perca schrenkii, assembly GCA_025617405.1. Taxonomy (NCBI): domain Eukaryota; kingdom Metazoa; phylum Chordata; class Actinopteri; order Perciformes; family Percidae; genus Perca; species Perca schrenkii. The sequence continues at coordinate 10,491,888 of CM046794.1, forward strand.
TAACATGGCAAACACAAAGTGGACTAATTGCAAAATTCACAAAGCTCATTTTAATCATTGAACCTGTTCAATGTTCTACTAGTTCAACCTATTAGATGTGTAAAAGTCTATCTGCCTGTTCATCGTGAATTTCAGCCAGAGCATCTGCTGTCTTCCCAGTTATTGGTGCCTTCTGTCTGAATAAGGTCATCAGTCGAGGAAGATGGCGGTCAAGCTCAGCATAGCACGTGTTGGGCAGGTTCTGATTTGTAATCCGCTGGAACTCTGCATACAAATACATAGCAATAACAGCCAGAGGAGAATACAGCAACAACACTTATTAAAAAACTGTTCAATTTGAAGAATCTTGCACACATTTATAAAGCAAAAATATCGGCCAAATAGTGGTGCAACGGATCGTCATTGATCCGTGATCCGTTCGGATCAATATCTTCGGTTCGGCACACACGTGATCCGCGGATTGATTTCTGAAAAAAAAAGGTTGTGCGCATGTTCAGTCCACACATAGCGTGGTCATGGCGAGCGGAGGAACGGAGGAGGTTGAACGCCCCGCGTCATTTAAATTCCCACATCAAGCATGGCCACGCATTTGAAGAGACATCACCCCGGTGTTTCACTGACGGGAGTGAAAACGAAAGCTGCTCAAGAACTGCTTATCACCGTGGCATTTAAGCAGCCCCTTGTTGCACAATCAGACCTCACAAACACTATCGGTGTGTTTATAGGTGCAGACTGGGAGATAAGAAGTCCGGTGCTGCAGACACGCCCCCTCTACGAGTCACATTAGCACTCATCTTGCGCAGGTAGCCTACTGACACAAGCAGTGGAGGAATGGAAGATAAAGAGGCCCAGTACTAGTAATATCCCAGTCACAACAAAATCCAAAAGCCAAAAATCAAATAAATGCATTGAATGAGGCCCACAGATTGGGTTATTTGCACATGTAGTGAATTTGGCATCACAGAAGGGAATCTCGGTCAATAGCATGGACAAAAAGAACAAACTCATGTTTATTTGGCTTGTCTTTTTTTTTTTTGCTGATCCGAAAAACGATCCGAAACATGACTCTAATCCGAGTTTTTTGATCCGTTGCACCCTTACGGCCAAATGAGTACAGGGCTCCAGACTAACTTTTTTCACTAGGAGCACAGTCGCCCCCAACTGAAAATTTTAGGGGCGCAACCAGAAAATTTAGGGGCACACACCGTAAATCAACATGCAAACCAAATATTCACATTTCTACTAATTTCCACTGTATTACTAATAAATATTTTGTAATTTCTGCATCTATTATCAATGTGCTTTTTCATATTCAGTGTCACTTTTGAAGATGCAACATAGAAGGCACCATTGCTGTCATGACAGTAAACAAAATATTTAAGAAATATACCAACTCTGGTCTACAACTACAATGAAATCACCTTAAAATTAAACCTGTATTGTTTAGGCTACTACCCTTAGAGTTGGGTACCTTTCACATCTGAACCAATATTGGTACAGATACCTGAAATTATAACGGTACATTTTTTGGGTACTTTCCCTCTGTAATTAAAAAAAACAATTATTTCAGTTGTAAAAATAATTCCAAACCTATTTATCCTATGTAGTTAGAACATTATGTTATTTTATTAGAATATGTTACACTCTAAAGAAATTAAACAAAAATAAAAATAAAACCCCTCTCTCTCTCCTCCCAAACCCATCCCTACAACCTATTAAATTGAATAATTATTTCTTACTCACTGTAACTTCTTTAGCCTGTTGCATTTTCATCATGACCGTTTTCAGTTTCTCTTTAATGTTTTATGTAAAGCACTTTGAGTTGCCTTGTTGCTGAAAGCTGCTGTAGAAATAAAGTTGCCTTGCCTTACAGCCTCAGCCTGTCAGTCAGTCACCAGGGCACAGTTGCACACCGTTGAGCCTGCTGCTTGTCTCAGAGGAAGTGTAACGTCAACAGCACCGTGACTGTTTTTAATATTACATCGCAGCAAACGCTGTCTGTGTGAAGTTTTTAAGAACTGTAACCACACTTGAAACCACTTTATCGGCATCACTCACGGTGACTTCAACAAAACAGCCGACGTATTTTGCGCCGATCGCGTGTGTGCGAGTGTGTGCGTTTGTGTCAGAACACCGCTCTCTGACAACTTTCAGAGGACAGATAAGCTTGCGCTTACGCGCTCAGGCACCTACGTTTCGACATTTAACGTGTAAAAAAAGGGGGTAAATTTACTGGTCGCACATGTGCAACTGGATGTAAAATTCAGTCGCACACAATCAAAATTTGGTCGCAAAATGCGAGCATTTGGTCGCAGTCTGGAGCCCTGGAGTAAGAATCACAATTTTCACTTTAAAAGAGAGAGCTGATCTATATTACCTCAGACTGAATTTTGAGAGCAGGCCAGAGGTCCATGAGGTCGTTCACTGGTGGGCAGGACATCACTATGGTCTGTCGGCGTAGGGGAAATGTGGTCTCCATCATCTTCAAATAGAAAAAACAATGATATAAGTATGTGGGAGTGCATATGATTTAGGGTTACCACACTATAACATTGTCTGAGAAAAAAAAAACAATTTAAGTTATTGGTATTTGGGGGGGAGGGGGTGGTGATAGAAGAATTCACATTCATTGGATTACCTGGTATCGTTACTACATCTCAAATTTTAAATACTTCCATTTATAAATGTTCCCTGTTAATGATCTTTTCATTTGAGCCCCAAAGTGTCAAGTTACTAAAGCCATCAAGCAAAATTAACATTACTGTAAAGAAAAGCAGCCACACTTGAACCTTACTGCATGGTTAATCAATAATAATGCCATTTCTACAAACCAAAGCTTTATTGTTAAGGGTTTTACTTTTTATTCATCTTTGTCATAAAAAGCAGCTTGCCTCCAGCAGGGTCGCTTGTTTTAAAACTGACGCAACACTAGTGGGCGGGCACGGGCAGTTGACTCGTTCTGTTAACAGCAATCTCCAGACAGTCTGCTCACACAGAATTTAAAACTAGCGTCCCTAGAAGCTACAGAGAGCGCCGACTTGCAGTGTAGGAACCTATGGTAGGAAGTCAGTTTGAGGCACTATTATGCTCATTTATGCTCTTTTAATATGATATTGGACCTTAGCGGTGCACTATTGAAAGTTTCCATCAACAAAAAACTATCACATACGAGGTGTCTGTTAGTGTTTCTACTAATGACTAATTTTCTAACACCACCTTTAAGCGGGGAATGAGCATGTGATTACTAGTTGGTAGCTAGGTTGCTAGTTGTGCTGCTGGAGTGTGTAACATTAGTGGCTAGCTGTGGTTAGTGTAGCTAGCTCTTTAGCAGCTAACCTATATCTGACAAGTTGACAATCTCAACAAGACTCCCGTGATAAGCCAGTGAAGGGCGGGGTCTTGGAGAAGGTCTATGCTCTCTGTGACAAACACATAAAAAAATGTATAAAAGAAGTAAAAGTGTAGTATATGTTAACATTCAAAACTTACAGTAAGTCCAGTAATCCTGATTGCTGCTGCGTAGGTAGTTTCCGCAAGCCTACGTCTGTTGCTTCCCGCCTTGCTGCATTGTTCAAACTTTTCTTCTTCTGTGTTTTTCCAAAGAGCGGTAAGGAATCAGTGTAGTATGCAAATTAGCGCCACCTTCTGCTTCGTAGGTTGAATCAGAGATTAACTCGCCATACAAAATTATCCCTGCAGCTGCCTAAATAAAAATAAAAAAAATATAGGCTACATTAAACTGATGACAATAAAAAAGCAAAAAATAAATAAAATAAATACATTTTGTCCTCCACTAATGTCTAATGCATTTCAGACCATTTGCTGATTGCAATTTATTTATTATGATCGATTTTACTTATTTGGTGTAGTCAGAGCAGGATACCCGGGGCTCGGTTTACACCTATCACCATTTCTAGCCACTGGGGGACCATAGGCAGGCTGGGGGAACGCATATTAATGTTAAAAAACCTCATAAAGTGAAATTTTCATGCCATGGGACCTTTAAACAATAGAAATACTACAAAGATGTTAAATGGCAGGGTGGTTTTCTATTTGAATGCCAGATAATTAAAAATAAAGAAATTATGTGATTCATCTAAAACAACCTTCTCATTTCATTCTTTTAGATAGATTTCTTTTTTTAATAGATGTATATGCTACTTGTATAGTCATTTTCAGTCTGTAAACTGAACCAGAAAACAAGTCAGTAGTATTAAGTAATGCTCACTTAAAAAATGTGAGCTAATTAAGTATTTACTTAAAAAAAGCAAGCTGCATTAACTTAAAAACCATGAGCTAATTAAGTGTAATTTACTTAAAATAAACGAGTTGTCTTCACTTAATAAGTATACGCTTATTGAGTGTGAACGTTCGGGTTTACAGTGTAAGCCCATTCGGGCCGGGCTCGGGCCGTTTTTTTTTTTTTTACAGATCGGGCTCGGGTCGGACTCGGGCTTATTTTAGCTTCTCTCCTCATTGTGCCCATCTTAAGGCCGTTTTACAGTTGTGCGGAGGCTCCACGCAGAGCTCTTGCCGTAGCCTACGTAAGTGGCCTGATGTTTATACTTGTGCGCTGGTGTGTGCGTCGAGCCGCATGTGTGTGTGTGTGTGGGGAGTGTGTGGTAGAGGGAGAAGTGAGAGAGTGCCGGCGATCGGAGCGAGTAGCGACACTAGAATCATAGTGACAGAAACAAAGTGTCTCCCCTGTGTTTTCTGACCACGGTGGGGAATCTGTAGCAGGAAAAGTTGTCCCTCTCCTTGATTTCATGTTGTTTATGGAGAAGGTGTGACGTGTGTGTGTTTGCGTGTGTAGCAGAGACAGCGCGCATCAGAGAGCGCGCGTCAGAGAGAGGGAGAGAGCGCATCAAAGAGCGCGCGCGTCAGAGAGTGATTGATGTTGGTCTAGGGTCGGGCCGGGTTCGGGCTGAAAAAATTGCAGCCGTTGTCGGGCTGGGGTCGGGTAGGGCTTGAACACCACGGGCCAGGGCTGGGTTAGGGCTGGAGTTTTGGGCCCGTGCAGGGCTCTAACACAGAGGTGCGGACGGAGTAAACTGTCTGCATTTTTGTTGAAGTCACAGAGTCACGGTTGGTTTCAAATGTAGTTACAGTTTTTTAAAACTTCACGCAGACACCGTTTGCTGCGATGTGATATTAATGGCGAGCTGAAAGCAGTCGCTGTGCTGTTGACATTACACTTCCTCTTACAAGCAGGCACAACGGTGGATTCTCTGCCCTGATGACTGACTGACAGGCTGAGTTTGCAAGGGAAGGCACTTTTAATAATATTACTCTGAGTAAGCAGTTTTACCAGAATTTTTTAACTGTTTTGATTTACAATTTAGGTGGAAAATAAAAGCTTTGTGTTTAATGTATTTTTGTTGATGTTGAAATGGATTTTAAAACATATGGTATCGAAAAAAGTATCGTTAGGAATCGGCATCGAAACTGAGGTATCAAAATTGGCACCGGATCGAAAGTAACCGGTCCAAAATAATGACCATTTTTAAAATTATGAATTAAAAGTCCACTCTCTGATTTATGATGTTGGAGAGTTGTCAACTTTATGCACGGTTGTTTTCCCACCCCAAATACATTTTGTCCCAGTAATCAGTTGGAGGTCGTAAAGGTAACATGGAGAAGAAAACAATTTGTCGTAGTATGTCCGTCTTAACTATTGACACCCAAGATTGTAGTGATTTTGGGAGGTAAAACCATCGATCAAGATCAGGTTCCATTAAATTATAGATTATAGATGTTCTGGAAGTTTTTATTAGCAATACTAATTAATGAGGGAAAAATGTCCAGCCCCAAGTATTCTACATCCTCGACGTTCCACTTCTGGGATTGCTCCATTGCAGATGTCTTAATTTTGGGTTTTTACTTATCAAGTAATAATAATAAAAAAAAATTAGGGGTATCAATGACAAAAATAATCATTATAGACAGCCCTAATCAGGATACAACAATATGACATGAGTGATGTTATTAAAAGTGACGGGGAGATAGATAGGTTTTGGCGAATTTTCAGGGGGCACCAACCATTTGAAAGGGCAGCCCCTGTCGGCAAGAGCGTGATAAGTTTACATTGTTTTATTTAAGGCCTGTCAAAATTGGCCAAAAATGGCGTTCGAATATTCCTTCTAAAAAAAAAGTCAGAATATCTTCTCTGCCGTTCACCTTGAGCTGAGAGCCTCTGGCTGTCTTCAGATCTGCTCACGGTGTGTGTACCATAGCTTCTTGAAGATCAATGTGCGGGTACCCACCTGTACAGCATTCTGGTCCTACGGACGGTGAGCACCTTCAGCACCTCCATCTTCACGTCAGAAGGAGTAGGGAACCATGTAGGGAGTGTGGATTAACAAAACCTGATTCAGACTTCTAAATGAGTGCGCACATGTAAGTAGTTCTTTTGTAGATTATGGTGAACTTGTGTGTCTTGTAGCAGTGCTTTGCTATTGAGAACGAGGTGGCATGCTAGCGTTAGCGATTTTGAACAGCTCACCCGGAGACTGAAGGCAAGACACATTCAGAAACCGTATCTCACTCAAAACAGCATGGATGGATTTTTTTCAAAGTTTGTATGCTTGTGGAAGCACCAGAGACACAAAAGAACACCCCAAATCCCAGAAAAAGTGTTCTTTTCATAATAAGTTCTCTTTGAAAGACACGAACACCATGAAGCTGGGGGCAGAGGCAATGCAACTCAAGGTTGATTGATCGTACCGGTTCAATTTTAGATCCCCTGAAATCATATATATGTTTCGGCTCAGTGTTGTAATGCTCATTTTTATGCAGATGATAGCATTCTGTTCACCACAAACCAGCCAGGCATTCTCCAGGTTACAGTCTGCTTTCAACGACCTCCAGACCTTCCTGTTAAGTTTATATCTTGTTCTCACCACTGTCAGTTACACTATGAGTTGTCATGAAAATGTCAGGGGTTGTGATTGTTCCTTAATGTTGGCAAGTTATTGAATGGTGCAGTTGTCTTGGTTTTGTCTGACGTCCCAGTTTTTGTCAATTTGTTTTTCCTGCAGATGTTCAGCAGCTCTCGGTGGTTAAAGAAGAGGTTCCCCTTGAGCAGCAGGAGTGTAGCTCCAGTGTGGACCAGCAGGAGCCTGTGCCCCCTCCACACATTAAAGAAGAACAGGAGGAACTGTGGAGCAGTCAGGAGGGAGAGCAGCTTCAAGGGTTGAAGGAGGCTGATATCACCAAGTTCCCATTCACTCCTGTCCCTGTGAAGAGTGAGGATGATGAAGAGAAAGCTCAGTCCTCACAGCTTCAGCAGAGACAAACTAAACACATGGAAACAGAAGCTGATGGAGAGGACTGTGGAGGACCAGAACCAGCCAGGAACTCACATCCACTTTTACAACCAGAGACTGAAAACCAGACTGGAGACTCTTCTGAACCTGAGACTGATAACAGTGCTGATTGGAAGGAGACCAGAGCATCTCAGTCAGCTTTAAACTATCTGAAACATGATTCAAGATGTAAGAAAACATTCAGCTGCTCTGAGTGTGGGAAAATATTTGGCTTCAAGTCAGATCTGAAGAGACACGTGATAACTCACACAGGAGAAAAGCCTTTTAGCTGCTCTGAGTGTGGTAAAGCTTTCTCTGATAGTGGAAACCTGAAGAAACACATGATAATCCACACAGGAGAAAAGCCTTTCAGCTGCAGTGTTTGTAATAAATATTTTACATATAGCGGAAATTTACAGAAACACATGAGAATCCACACAGGAGAAAAACTAGTCAGCTGCTCAGTCTGTAAGAAATCTTTTACACATAGTGAAAATTTACGGTCACACATGAGAACTCACACAGGAGAGAAGCCTTTTAGCTGCTCTGAGTGTGGTAGAGTTTTCACTGAACGTGGAACCCTGAAGAAACACATGATGACTCATTCTGGAGAAAAACCTTTCAGCTGCTCAGTCTGTAAAAAATGTTTTACACAGAGTGGACATTTACAAAAACACATGAGAATCCACACAGGAGAAAAGCCTTTTAGCTGCTCAGTTTGTAATAAATCTTTTACACTGAGGGAAAATTTACGGTCACACATGGTAGTCCACACAGGAGAAAAGTCTTTCAGTTGCTCAGTTTGTAAGATATCTTTTACACGGAGAGACAGTTTAAGGTCACACATGGCAGTCCACACAGGAGAGAAAAGATTTAGCTGCAGTGTTTGTAACAAAAGATTTGCCTGGCGTTCTCATGTCAAAAGACATAAATGTGTTGGTCCGATGGAAACAGAAGCTGATGGAGAGGACTGTGGAGGACCAGAACCAGCCAGGAACTCACATCCACATCCCCTTTTACAACCAGAGACTGAAGACCAGACTGGAGACTCTTCTGATCATGAGACTGGTGACATGGAATAACATTTGTAAATTTATAAAAGAATGTTGAAAAAAGTGACATCGAAAAAAGTTTCAAAAATGTCGGGGAAAGTGTAGAAAAATATGACCAAAAAGATTTTTTTAATTTTTTAAATTTTGACAGAGCAGACAGAGTTAAAAAAAAAAAAAAAGGGTTGCCCGATGGCCCGGGACAAGTAAAAGGCCACGTTGGTCAAGTAACTATAGCAACCTGGTTGCCCGTTCGGGCATCATTTTATCGTAACTGACGTTATCGTTCTCTTGCTCCCATCGGAGAATGCTTATTGATGATTTGATTTGAATGTGCCATTGTCAAATCAAAAAAAGTAGTTGCCACTTGATGCTTTTGAAGATTTTTTTGTACACTTTTAATGCTTTCAATGTTTGACGTTCTTTCAAAGTTTTTTTTAAATATTTTTTATGGTTTTATTTTTAATGTTTTTTGCTGGGTTTTCTTTCCGAAGTTTAAAGTTTTGGCGATTTTTCAGATGTTTTTTTGGGGCATCTTCTGTTTAATATCTACAAGCTTCCACTGACTCAGATTATGGAAAACAACAAAATAAGTTACCATACTTATGCGGACGACACAATATATATAGTTTCTTGTTGATTTACAAATTAAAAATAATATAAAGCATAAATTCTGGCATTGTATCATGCCCTCAAAGTTGAAGGTTTGGTATTTTGCTAAAATTGCAAATAATCTTACAAAATGGCAATAGAAAAAAGGAATAATACGAATTAGCAATTAGAGTGATAATTTATTGCCTAAAAACAAAGCCTGACGAGATATTTTTCTGTCTGTACTCACTTTTCCAGTGAGGGTAACACATGGGAGCCAGAAGACAACCTGGACTGCCCCGACCTTATCGCCAAGTACATGCAGAAACACAAGGAGAAGGAGGAGAAAAAGGAGGGCAAGAGGAAAGTTGTCAGTGAGGCCTTAGGAGACTCAGAGGAGTGAGGGAGCAAGAGGAAGAAGGAGGTAAGCGAAGGAAAGAGGGTACTCCAGACTGAAGAGTCCCAGAAATATAATCTCAATATTAATGAATGCACACAGAGGGTTTCACAAATGTTGTTTAGGATTTATATATAAATGACTCAACATTGCTATATGCACATGCATATACATACATGCAAAATAGTAGGGGTACAATGGATCACCAAACTCATGGTTCGGTTTGGATCACGGTTTTGAGTCACAGATCGGATACATTTTTCGGATCAGCACAAAAAAGGGAGGACTTTAAATGATTTATTAAAATAAATGTTTAACTTATTTCACCAGTAAATTGCTGTTAAATGACAAAAGCAGATGAGAAAAGGGTATTTTACAACAACTGAATGCACCACGAGGTTTACCCGTTTCAAGTTAACGCAACATTAACGATATATTGTGCAGCCCTAGCTACAACTGTTAATTTGTGTAAATGATTAGTAGCCTAACTCCTTGAATGGTATGATTATGACGGTTTCAGTTCAGAGCAGTAGTCAGTAAATGTATATTTTTAGGCTGCTTACGCATTCAGGTGGTCCGCGATCGCCTGCCACGCTTTCTCTCACTGTTTCATTACAGCGGCCGTGTTTCTTCTATACAAATAATGTGTTTCACTTCATCAAACTTCCATAAGAAGCTGCTGCTCACTCTGTGTAAAGTATGTACAACGTGTATTCTCCATTTTAGCATCAGTAAAACTGTGATCGACTTCGCAGTCTGTTGAGGAAAGTCGTGAACGCGCATCTATCCAAATTACTTCAGCCTGGGTCGACCTCCTCTTCAGCCCGGCTCGACCTAGTTGCTTCTCCTCAGCCTGACTCGACCTAGTTGCTCCTTGTCAACCTGACTCGACTTAGGCCTCCTCAGCCTGACTTGACCTAGTTGCTCCTCCTCAGCCTGTCTCGACCTAGGCCTCCTCAGCCTGACTCGACCTTTGTGAAACCTACCAAGCCAGGCTGCACATATCAGACTAGTTTAAGCCTTGCTTTATCAGTTATCCTGAATTTATAAATTCTGCTTTTGTGAAACAGCCCCCAGGAAGAGAGTCAAGGCTCCGTGGATCATCCGTTCATTCTGTTGTTAGAGATCAAATGTGGAGAAAGGAAGTTGTAGGAGTTGATTGAGTTATTGTTTTTTGTTCATTAAATGTCTGAAAATATACATTCTGACCACTAGGGTGTAATATAGGATAGCTTGGTTACATGGTGATAGGTATCACAGCACAGGTGTTTTAAATGAACAGGTAATCAGTGAGCAGGTATTCAGTAGAGCCTGGAGGTGTGGGGAGCACACAGTTCTTACCGTCAGAGCACGCTCACTGACCCTCTGACAGACTGCTGCTTCAATGAACTTTAATGAACGGTGATGAAGCTGTGGCCTCCAGTGATGTTGATAAGTTTAAAATATAGTCAGACTCCGCGACCCACAGGTGGTTATTTAAAGTCTCAGTCCTTCATTTACTTTTTCACCATAGAGGCCATATAAATTTATAATAATGACTAATATACAGTACCAGTCAAAAGTTTGAACAAACTTTCTCATTCACTGAAATGGGAAAGCATGTCCAAACTTGTAACTGATACTGTATTATACAATATAAGCCCTCCTATAATGAATGTAGGAGCCACATTTTTCAACTGTATGTTGTTTTGGTCTCATTTATATTATTTATTGATTATTATATTAGGCACTGATATTTTAGGTGGTTCATCGTGGTGTGAGAGGATGTGAAAACATATTTGTTGGCTTCACCTGTTCACCTGGATTTTAGGGCTTTGACAGAGAGGAGGTAAGCCTGGGACACTTTCTGTTGACCGCACTCACGCATTCATTCAAATCATAAGTAACTTGAAGGAACACGCCGACTTATTGGAACTTTAGCTTATTCACCGTATCCCCCAGAGTTAGATAAGTCCATACCTACCCTTCTCTTCTCTGTGCGTGTCGTAACTCTGTCTGATGCACTCACCGCTAGCCTAGCTTATAACAGATCCTGGAGGTAACCGGCTCCAACTAGCCTACTGCTCCCAATAAGTGATAAAATAACGCCAACATTTTCCTATTTACATGTTGTGATTTGTATAGTCACAGCGTGTACAAATAACAAGGTCACATGACACAGCCATCTTTTAACCGTATACAAACTGGGAACTTTTCTCAGAAGGCAAAGCACTGCTACTTCTGGTAGTTCCCTGTCTACGGTGGCCGACAGGGGCAAACGCCCTGCAACTTCAGAAAACACATGCAAATAGACAAAACACAAGCAAATTAAGAAAACAACTACATTAATTTGACAACACATGTGCAGCATTCAGCAAACGCGCTGCATATACACACAACACAACCAAATATACAAACGCGTTGCAATTAAAAAACGATGCAAAAAGAAAAGCAAACCCCGAAAAAAGAAGCAATGCAAAAAGAAAAACAACTTCATTAATTTGACAACACATGCGCAGCATTCAGCAAACGCGATGCAAATACACACAACACAACCAAATACATAAACGCAATGCGGATAAAAAAACGATGCAAAAAGAAAAGCACACAAACCCCGAAAACAAATGCAAAAGAAAAACGCTGCATCCAGATTCCACAACGGAAGTTCTCCAGACCTCTAGAGGGAACAGCTAATCAGCTGGATTTTCGACCCCTTTCCGGCCTTTTTATTAGAGTCGGGTATGGCTGCATAGCAAAAAGAGAACTCCTGTCTCATTATTATAACATAATATAATATATTAGTAATATACAGTCTCTGCTCTCGTCTCAGCCGGGAGGCTGGTGCCGTGCTCAAGCTTCGACTTTTCAAAATAAAAGCTCGCGTTTGGTCGGCTCGTCTTCCTTTGGTGTTTTGGAACTAAACAGTACCTAATGAATACCATAACTTTTTCAGCAGATGTAGGCCTATTACTTACAACACAATGGAGCAAGCAACGCATTATATTACATGTCATTTAGCTGGCGCTTTTATCCAAAGCGACTTACAACTGCTATATATGTCAGAGGTCGCACGCCTCTGGAGCAACTAGGGGTTAAGTGCCTTGCTCAGGGACACATTGGTTAATGTATCGCAGCGGGAATCGAACCCGGATCTACCGCACCAAAGGCATGCGTCATATCCACTGCGCCATCACCACCCCAGCAGTTTTGTGTATATTTGCAGGCGCGATGTATTCAGTTTGATAAATCCCACGGTAAATTGGCTGGTTTTTTAAACAGGGAGGGACTATAAATAGTCTGTTTTTTGTATTTCAAGAGCGAATTGCTCCACAATATGAATACAGATTGGTCACTTATTTTGTTGTATAATCACAATATTACACTTGAGGAGGTCTACACTTCAGTGATGCACTTTCGGACCTGGAAATTAAACCCTCTTATTTAATGTTGCTTAAACAAACGTCAACGTTAAACACTGATGCAGTTTTAAATGTTTTATTACCACGAGTTTACAGATACGTCTCTGCTGATTGAGTATCAGCTTTGACCCAAGCCGAGACACACCCACCAAACGAGAGAAAACATATCTCAAACATAGACTAAATATTTACAGTCTATGATCCAACCGTTGCACACCGTTCTGAGATTGAACGTCTCTCTCTCTCTCTCTCTCTCTCTCTCTCTCTCTCTCTCTCTCTCTCTCTCTCTCTCATTTACTATTGTATGGTATTCATTAGCATGATTGCCGTAGGCTACTGTTTAGAACATCCAAAACACCAAAGGAAGACGAGCCGACCAAACGCAAGCTTTTATTTTGAAAATTCAAAACTCGAGCACGGCACCAGCCTACCGGCTGAGACGGGAGAAGAGACTGTATATTACTAATATATTATGTTATTAATAAGGGCATGAGACAGGAGTTCTCTTTTTACTATGCAGCCATACCCGACTCTAATAAAAAGGCAGAAAAGGGGTCGAAAATCCAGCTGATTAGCTGTTCCCTCTAGAGGTCTGGAGAACTTCCGTTGTGGAATCTGGATGCAGCGTTTTTTTTTTGCATTTGTTGTCGGGGTTTGTGTGCTTTTCTTTTTGCAGCGTTTTTTATTCGCATCGCGTTTATGTATTTGGTTGTGTTGTGTATTTGCATCGTTTGCTGAATGCTGCACATGTGTTGTCAAATTAATGTAGTTGTTTTCTTAATTTGCTTGTGTTTTGTCTATTTGCATGTGTTTTCTGAAGTTGCAGGGCGTTTGCCCCTGTCGGCCACCGTACCTGCCCTTCTGCAAACCACAACAATCCGGTGCAACCAAGGCAGGACAAAACAATGTAGAGTAAAAAGATCGCCAGTGCAACACAGATGTCTTCATTTATAGTTTTTTATTTTTTAAAGTGCATAGCAGTGACTAATGTTTCGATGTAAGGTTACATCTTCATCAGAGTCCTGTTACTTCTGCTACTTGGGCGGAGTGATTTGCTCGCAGCACCTGAGAAACCCCCATGGTGAAGAGCAGAGAGTTCGCTTGGAGTTCGCTCAGAGTTGGAGTAATAATACCTCCGCCCAAGTAGCAGTTCTTCGCCTCCTGAGAATATATTGTCTGCCAAGCTTTCTCTCGTTGTTTCATTACAGCGTTAGTTGTTTCATTAAAACTTGCCTGAAAAATGTAGAATATTTCTGAACTTATAAAAGTTATGAAGAGTACACTTGCTTCCATAATAACATATCTGCAACTGTCACACATTTTCCTTCATTGTGTCATAAATTATTGTATGAAGAGTTAAAATTGTGAGTGAGAGCAAGTCTAGGGTTTAAAGAAGGTTGTTCACTAACTCTCTCTGTTTGTCTGTTGCTATAGAAACGGAGAGGAGGAGAGAGACCCAAACATCACCACTGTCTACACTGTGACAAATCCTTCACAACATCAACATATTTAAAGATTCATCAGAGAGTTCACACTGGACAGAATCTACACAGCTGTGATCAATGTAGGGAAGCTTTCCCATGACAGAGTAACCTTAAAACACATCAACGCATTCATACTGGAGAGAAGCCGTACAGCTGTGATCAATGTGGGGCAGCTTTCACACAACAGAGTAACCTAAGAAAACATCAACGCATTCACACTGGAGAGAAGCCGTACAGCTGTGATCAATGTGGGGCAGCTTTCACACAACAGATTAGCCTAAAAAGCCATCAACGCATTCACACTGGAGAAAAGCCGTACAGCTGTCATCAATGTGGGGCAGCTTTCACACAACAGATTAGCCTAAAAAAAACATCAACGCATTCACACTGGAGAGAAGCCGTACTGGTGTGAACAATGTGGGAAAACGTTTCCTCAGAGTAATAGCCTTTAAAAAAAACACCAGCACATCATTCATACTGCTCATCGTACATGTCCAGCAGCTTTCACACAACAGATTAGCCTAAAAAAAACATCAACGCATTCACACTGGAGAGAAGCCGTACTGGTGTGAACAATGTGGGAAAACGTTTCCTCAGAGTAATAGCCTTAAAAAACACCAGCACATTCATACTGCCTCGTGAACATGTTTCCAGAGCCAAGCTGTTTCCTCCTGCATGTATGTTATTGTGGCTACGACTTCATATTACGCTCCTTTCCTTTGTAGGGTTAGTCCTGCTAGAAGTGGGTCAAATGCTGTTTCTCCAGATGCTGCGTGTTTTAATGATTACTTACTGAGAATATATTTATTTAAATGATTATTATTACTTTTTTGTTATCCATTTTTCAGGTGCTTTGGATGCTCAAACTCATGGCATATTGCATATTTTCCTCATATTGCGCAGCCCTTGCTGTTACAATGTTATCTTATTTGTGTTAAAGGTCCCATGGCATGACAAATTCACTTCATGAGTTTTTTTAACATTTAATATGAGTTCTGTTGTGGCAAAATGTGATAAAATCTGGTATAAAATATATAATGTACAAATAGTATGATACTCAATAAGAGATGACATGTATTTGGCCTTGAAAGAAGGAAAGATCTTCTCCCCTGCACACTACCGTCAGTACCACAGAACACCTGCAGTTTTCCCCTGCACACTACCGTCAGTACCACAGAACACCTGCAGTTTTCCCCTGCACACTACCGTCAGTACCACAGAACACCTGCAGTTTTCCCCTGCACACTACCACAGAACACCTGCAGTAGCTATGATGGCACACCATGGAAACAGTCGTGCCAGTTGCGGTATAGTCTACCCGGTCAAAAGTTCACTCAAAACTGCAAGATCAGCAAAATGACCTCATACAGTGGAAAATCCCCAGAAGAGAAAATAGCCAATTGAAGTTTTACACGCATATTCTGCAGGTGATCATTGGAGCATTTGGCAGGGGGAGGATCTCTCTTTTTTACGATAAAAGTGGAGTACGACAAAGGAATCTTTAGCAAGCTTGTCCGGTACCTTGCTCGGGCTTTCTTGTGTGTTGATTTACTTTCGTGCACATTAAAGCTCTTTTTCTAATCTGATTCCCTTGACTGCTGCGTAACTCTTTTATAACTCTTAAAACTTGCACCTAAAGCGAGTAACGAGGATCATAGAGTGGTCGCGGCGAGCGGTGGAGTTCGCACGGCTTATCTGGCTTTGAGCTGCGGACACTTCAAAATGTACTTCTTCAGTTTGGCGAGCCACATCCAGGAGGAAGACGTGACAAGACCTTTCTGATCCCGGGAGGAACTTGCATTCTGAAGCACCAGGGGCCCAAACATATATCAAAGGTAGGCAGAGCCATTTTTTCTGCTAAATTCTGAGTGTTGACGGAGTGCAAGTCTCGCCCAGGTAGAAAGAGTCAGAAGTCGTTTTTCTCTCCCAAAAGAACCTAGAGGAAATTTTTAGTAAATTGGCATAAAGTGAATGGCTAGAATAACTAACAAAAACTCTGCCAACAGGAATCAGATGTGAAAAAATATATGGTGCGGACGAAGTGTATGAATGAGCGCATGAGTTTGGAAAGTGTGTTTGAAGGCTGAGACTAATAGCTCGAAAGTGTAAGGTGTAAGGCTAGAGGACAGATGAAGATGTACAACAGTAAATCAGACAGATAGGAGAAAGAGATATAATTTCGGTCTCGGCGCCTTTGTTTGTAGCACCGGCGCATAAGGTCACGGTCGCGAGGCTGCAGCAGGAGGCGCGAACAGGAAGATCATTATCGAGAAAGTCAGAATAAAAGGAAAGGTACATAATAGGATCTAGCTCAGGGGAGGCGAAGTGCGCGGGTCAGCTAGGACAGATGATCTGAACCGCCCACGGTGGGCTGGGGTTTTTTTTTAGGGTAAGAACCTTATTCCACCGAGGGGGCGAGGAGCGCAGCGCGGGTCGTTCAGGGCGAATGACTTAAACGGCCCAAGGGGGGCTAAGAAGGTTTTTTAGGGTAAAAGCCTTATTCCGCCATATAGGGCGGAGAGCGCAGTCATGTAGGGAAAATGACTAAACCTCATAGAAAACAAGGTATAAAATAAAAAAAAAATATATAAAAAAAAAATAAAAACCTTAGAGCAAGCAAACAGTGGAACTAGGGAGAAAAGCAGAGTAGAGTGTAAATTCAGAGTTCAGTTGTGGCTATAAGATAATAGTGGGCAATATCACTCTATTTTTGCAGAACTGGATCTGACAGCTTGTAGATAGACAACCTAGATTGCAAGCACAGCTAGAATACTGCTCACTCTCTCTCTCTTCTCTCTCTCCCTCGCTCACTCTCTCGCTCTGTCTCACACACATTTTCCCCACACACACACCCACACACACGTATTTAACAGAATACATCCCCACATACACACACCCGCGGAACATGTATCATATATACACCCACATTCACACACACACATCTTTCTCTCTCTTCCCCTCTTATTCTCTCCCTCTATCCCACACATACATTTCTCTCTCACTACACACACACACACACAGACACCCACATACCTCCATTTAACAACAGACATCGTATCTATCTTGCACACATACATACATAACACAAACACACATACATATACATACGCTCACACACCCAAACACATATACATACACCCATCCACCCACACACACACAAGACTCTGCACCTATCCTACACACATACTTGGGCGGCGCAGATGCTCAAGGTTAGCCATATTTGCAATCCCAGCCTCATAGAAATCATAGAGACAGCCCAAGTAATCAAACACTCATAGGCGTGTGTAGGTACAGGTTTGCACACACATACTCTTACACACCATCGTTAAATTACACACGTAACGCACACACACACTGAAAAAAAAAAAAAAGGGGAAACGCACACACTCATAAAGGCCCGGTTTTGGACAAGGAGGGAATAACACAAGTTTCTCAGTAGGACAACAAAAATCATCAGGATAAGGGCTGGTAGGGACGTGGCTGAGTGACTTTAACTATAAAACCTGCAGAGTTGCAGAAAGCAAGCAAGAGTATTAATATAATATAGTACAACCAGTCATAACATTTGCCGTTTAGACTCCAAATTCGAAACAGAACAAGTAGTAGGTCTGCGGTCGGGTGTCGTTGTCATCCCAGAGAAATACAAGAAGGAAGCCAATAAAGTAGGGACCACCCTAATACTACAAAGGAAGAGTAACAGTAAGCAAGATAACACAAAAAAAATATATATATATATATATATTTATATATAGATATATAAATAGATAAATAAATAAAAAATAATAACGTCAATATGGGAGCTAAACATGGTAAGGTTAGGGCGAATGGTGTCACGGTGATCCCGGTGGAGCTAATAGTTAAGCGCCATCCAAAAGACGAAAACCAGATTTTAAGCTGCATGGAAAAGTGGCACGACAGAATGTCTGTCCAGTGGCCGAAGGAGGGAACCTTTGACATGGCGTGTTGTGACGAAGTAATGGCAAACATAAAACATAACAAGATCAAAGATAAAAGTGATAAAAGAGAGGGAAAACGGGCAAAAGAAAGACAAGTTTTAAGCTGCTTCATGCAGGAAGGAGCGGCCTACAGGCAAAGCATAAGGACGGTAAAACGACTGATCAAAGAAGATAACAGAACACTGGAGAATGAGAAAAAAGAAGTTGAAGAACAGTCAGACCTGCTGCCCAAACCACCCCCATATCCAGGGCGAAAAAAACTCAACATGACCGGGCAGTTCCCGTTATTTGGTGAAAAAGTAGCTGAAGAAAAAGATGATATTAAATTGATAGGAACAATAAAATTGTCACCAATGGTGGGAAAAATATCTGACAATGACGGATGGCAAAGAACCACAACAGGCATGGATAGGCAGCTCCACGCCTCATTGGATTGTCATGACAAGTGGACTCCTCATAACTGTCACAGAGGATCATGGGAAACTCTCGACCGCTACTCCAGCAGCAGCAGACAGCACGATGACCTGTACAGCGAGGCAAAAAGGGAATTGGCGAAAGCACAAGAACGAGAGAAAGTCATGCAGGAGAAAGATTACAACAAAATAAGAGAAATAGAGCAAGAAACGGAGCTGACACCAGAAATACCAAAAAAGAAGAGAAACACAGCATCAAAAGACATCTCAGTCTCACCCAGACAAAAGAGCCCACCGGGGGGTGGTGCCACAAACGAAACCCTGGGGGCAACGGGCGGCGGAAGGGATATAGGAAGCGAGGAGGAATCCAGCCCACGACTGGAGA
Organism: Perca schrenkii; assembly: GCA_025617405.1. Classification (NCBI taxonomy): domain Eukaryota; kingdom Metazoa; phylum Chordata; class Actinopteri; order Perciformes; family Percidae; genus Perca; species Perca schrenkii. Next base: position 10,510,865 of record CM046794.1, read on the forward strand.
GAACCATGGAACTCTCTATATTGAAACCAAAAGGCAAGCACAGAAAAGAAAGCAGAAGACCGACAGGACAGTACAGAGAATGTTGGATCAATCACAAAACACGTTTGACTGGGTGGAGAAAACAATTGACGACATACATTCCAACGTATGTGGAAAAATGAAACTGGAAACGCCTGGAACACAAACAACACAACAGAACGTCTATTCAAAATGATGGTTAAAAAAAGTATGCCAAAAGATGTACAAACACGTCTGGATGGAGTAGTGGGGCTGATGAAAATGGAGTGGCCATTGTTTGTGGAGCACATTGTCCATCATGTGGAACAGGATCGGAAAAGCAAAAAAGAAGCTGAAGAACTGAATAAACAACTCGCCCATAAGCTAACTCAGCTACAATTAGGAGAATTGACTAAGGCCAAAAAAGAGAAAAACAAAATTCAAGCTCCAGTGGTGACGGCCCAAACCATTCAACCGGCGCCTATGACTCAGCCACAAACACTCCCAGCTGCACCCCAAGCACCGGAACCCCAAGGACCGCAACAGGTACCACCCATCACTCAACCAACAGCGCCACCCCAAATACATGTGCATCTCAATCCCACTGGAGGTAACTACTCGAGACGAGGAAGAGGAGCGTTGAAGGGAAGGGGAAGAGATGGTTGGAAAGGACCGTCCACACAGCACTGTAGTCCTGCCCAGCTGCCACCAGAAAATACAAAGGAAGATCAATGTTGGGGGTGTGGTCAATCGGGCCACGTAAGGAGGAATTGTCCCACCAACCCTTGGACCGGCCAGGCACCAACCTGGTACTAGGGATGCCCAGAGAAGCCAGAGGGAGAAACAATAATATCACCAGTCATCTCATCAAAACCACGCAATGAACCTGTTCTACCAGTAATAATACAAAATCAAACACATACTTTTATGGTAGACACCGGTGCAACTTACTCATGCATTGGAAGGACCGGCTCCAATCTCCCTCTCTCCCACATGTCTGTAAAGACAACCGGTTTCTCTGGGAAAACTCAAGTGATACCCCTTACACAGCCGGTCCCAATGCTCGTGGCAGGAAAAACTATAGTTGCACCCCTGCTCTACTCAACAGATACTCCTGTGAATTTATTGGGAAGAGACATATTGTGCCCACTCAAAGCCAAAATTATGTGCACACAGGATGGCATATACATTGATTTTCCCAACGACCCATCCCCAGAGAAAATCATGCCAGCACTAACACCACAGATAATCACCAAGCCTGTACAGCCGGTGGCATATTGGCTACGACTAACACCGAAGGACTCAGCACTGTACCAACAGTGGGAAGAATGGGAGCCCTGGGTAAAGACTAAAATTGGAAAAACCAGTACACCCCGACTGCCATTGTACTCTCCTGTACGACGAAAAACAGAATCGACCCAATTATGATGAATGTTGGACAGAACTAATCAACAAAAATCAATACTCAATAGTTGGAGAAGATATCTACATAGGCCCGCAAGGAGCAGCAGCAGCTGTGACCCTACCACATAACCTGCAGGAATGGTTTCAAATCTCCAAGTCAGTTCCCCACATCACCCTGACGGTGGCAGAAGGCTACGAATCACACCAGCTGGGACCCATGGTAAAAGCGGCCCTCAGGATTCAGGAATGGAAGACGACAGACAACAAAAACATCCATCTTTCCTCTGACAATCGTTACATCAGAATATCAATGAAAGGGTACAACGTGGGAGCTGCGGAAAAGGTTTTAATGGAGGAAAGAACCACCATACAAATGATGGTAGCTCCAGAACATGAAAACTTACTAAACCAAGTGCCCCAGAAAGTTTGGTCAAAACACAAGACTGATGTAGGATACGTTAAATCAGCTCAGCCTGTTTGAATAAAACTGAAAGACGGAGCTAAATTACCTCACCTAAAACAATATCCACTACAGCAACACGCCATGGAAGGTATCAAACCCACGATTGAAGGATTACTGGCGGCAGGAGTTTTACGCAAGACCAAGAGCCCCTGTAACACGCCAATATTCCCAATTAGGAAGCCACATAGTAATGATTACAGATTGGTGCATGACTTAAGGGCCATTAACTCCATCGTTGACGCTGAAATACCTATAGTGCCCGACCCACACACATTACTTACCAACATCCCACCTGGCACAAAGTGGTACACTGTAATAGATCTCTGTTCCGCTTTCTTCAGCGTGCCCTTACATCCGGACTCACAATATTTATTTGCATTTACATATCAGGGTGTGCAATATACATATCAAAGGCTGGCGCAAGGTTTTGTAGAAAGTCCTTCCATATTTAACAAAGTGTTAGCCCAAGATCTCCAAGGACTGCACGTCCCAAGTACAGTAATTCAGTATGCCGACGATTTATTGATCTGTAGCCCATCAAAAGAGCAATGTGAGAAGGACTCAGTGGCTGTCCTAACAGCCTTAGCCGAGGGGGAACACAAAGTGAGCAGAGATAAATTGCAGTTTTGTCAACAAAAAGTTGACTACTTAGGAAGACAGCTGTGGGGTAACAAAAGATTAATTGCCCCGGCCCAAGTGGAAGCCATTAGCATGGCACCACGGCCACAAAACACGGGACAAATGCTCTCCTTCCTGGGCATGACGGGGTACAGTCGACCGTGGATCTGCGATTATGCCTTGAAGACCGCACCCCTACGGGCATTGATCAAAGCAGCAGGACAAACTAATAGCACGGCGCAGCTACAGTGGACCGAAAGAAGCCGAACGGGCTTTCCAGGTGCTGAAGGACGACCTGCGTTCGGCTCCAGCACTTGGCAACCCCGACTATTCGAAACCATTTCATTTATACGTGGCAGAAAGATCGGGATTTGTTAATGCGGTATTGATGCAAGATTCGGCCGTAGGCAAACAACCGCTGGCATACTATAGTACTAAGTTAGATAACATAGAAACAGGCCTGCCACCATGTTATCAGGGGCTGGCAGCATTTGCATTTGCATTCCAAAAGGCTTCCTCACTGACCATGGGACATGCAGTAACATTACATAAGTCCCATCAGTTACACGCATTACTTACAAGTCTGCGATTTGTGCTAACCCAGGCCAGAAAAACTGGCTACGAGGTTATACTCTCGGCACCAGAACTCACCATCCAGAGATGTACCACCATAAATCCTGCAACCAGGATGGTGGTGCCAACAGAAGGAACACCTCACGACTGCATACAGCACACTGAAACGTTTCTACGGGCACGAGAGGACCTACATAATGAGCCAATCACAGCTGATCTCACGTTGTTTGTAGATGGTTCTTGTTTTCGAGATACAACAGGTAATCACGCAGGTTACGCAGTAATCCAATTGAACGACGATGGTGTGACATTTTCCAATCTGCAGGCATCGAAGGTTGCTCAGCCATGCTCTGCTCAGCTCGCAGAACTCAAAGCATTGACAGCTGCATGTAAATTGGGCTCTGGGAAGCGTCTCAATTTATATACAGATTCGGCTTACGCATATGGAGTGTGTCATGTGTACGGTAGCATCTGGAAGCAAAGGGGTTTCCGGAGGGCTGATGGCACGCCGATCGTGCATGGTGATGCCATCTCAGATCTATTGGAGGCCATGCAGTTTCCTGCAGCTGTAGCCATCATAAAATGCCCAGCACATCAAAAGGTGAACTCCATTGTGGCAAGGGGTAATAACGCAGCCGACGAAGCCGCCAGACAAATAGCTTCGGCTGCTATGATTGGACCTGTACTGGTCACCCCTGATATTGCACCTCTGGCAACACTGCCTTCTCTCATCCAAGCACAAGACCGGGCCAGCCCCCAAGAAAAATCTGTATGGGTGCAACGAGGGGCAATACAAAACAATACACCAGGACCTCAACACGAATTGTGGCGAAGCTGTCAAGGTAAATTTGTACTGCCAATTTCTCTTCTACATTTTGCCATTAGGAATGCGCACCGATTAGATCACTGCGCAAGGGGGGAAGTGATAAGACGTTTACAGGCAGTATGGTGGTCTCCATTTTTGGCAGCCACTGTAGATAAAGTGTTGCATGAGTGCGACGTTTGTGCACAATACAATGTTAGAAAATCTTTTGCAACACCTATGACCTTTCAGACATCTGATAATAGATTACGTAGACATGGTTCACCGGATAGACCAAATGAGGTACATTCTAGTGGTAGTCTGCCAATTTTGCAAATGGGTGGAGGCTGTGGCCACAGCAGCACCAGACGCCAAAGCAGTAGCAAAATTCTTGTGCAGAGATGTCTTTCCTAGGTTTGGTATCCCAGATACCATCAGCTAAGACAACGGACCACACTTCGTAGCTGAAACTTTCAAAATAGCATTAAAAATGCTAGGGGTTAAGCAGAAATTTGGGTGTGTTTATCGTCCACAATCACAGGGTTCAGTGGAAAGGGCTAATGGAACACTCAAGAATAAATTAGCCAAAATAACCAGTGACCTAACAGAATCAGGTAAGCTAAATTGGGTTCAAGCCTTACCTCTCACACTAATGTCTATGAGAGCATGTACTAACAGATCCACGCATTTAACCCCGCATGAAATGCTTATGGGACGTCCCATGCCTGTCCCCTTCTTCAGAGGTCCAGTAGAAGGACCCCTACTTGAGCAGCTGGAAAATTAGTTATCCAGTTATCTAACCCACATGTGTCAAATCCATAAAAGTGTGTTTCAACAGGTGAAAGGTGCCACTGAGGACAGACGTGCAGAGATTCCAGAAACCCTGCAACAGATAAGTCCCGGAGATTGGGTGTACATCAGATCATACAAACGAAAGTGGAACGAGCCCAGACGAGAAGGCCCACTAAAAGTCCTATTAGTAACACCAACAGCCCTCAGAGTAGAAGGTAAGAAGTATTGGTACCATCTCAATCACTGCTGCAGAGCAAATGACCCAACCAGAGCATGCGAACCAACTAGGGACGGAGTTCCAACCCCCAAAACAGAACTTCCTGGGCAGGGAGGGGCATGTGATGACACTGCCCCGCAGGGACAGGACCGAGTCCGGGATGGGGCAGGCGACGCCGCCCCGCAGGGAGTCAGACGATCCCAACGACTACAGGAGAAGAGACAGGACGGTACTGCATGCTCTAAAACAAATAGTAAGGGGTCATCGAGCAGCAGGGTTAGGTCAACCAGTAAGAAACCGAGCAAAAACCTGAAATAGACGGCCTGTCCAGCCTAACATACTCATCAAACAATCAGGGAAAAGAGAAAGGAAAACATGGATTCTGACAACATTGATCATAGCAATATTGGTAGCAACAATTTTAATCACATATGAAGACGTCCAGCTGACAAGAAAGGGACCCGACAAAGAGACAGAGCTAACCAAACGAACAGTGGACTGTGCTTTAGCAGTGGGGGTGATGGCAGCTAGTCAAAGGAAAATACCACTGAACAAAGACATAACTCTCACCTACGTCATGTCAAACATAAACGGCCAATTCACAACCAGAAGTACAGAAGGCGTCTATCTTAGAGGTAATCCAACTCACGAACATTGTCAAGTCGAGGGAGAGGTAACAGTCAGACTCAAATGTGGGCAATGTTTTTGTTTCGAAAAGAGCTCAGCGGAGTTTATGACTAGACAGCAGGCCCAGCAACTGGTAGAATTACATCTAGAAGAACGAACCAGAACCACTAGATCTGTATCAACTGGGCCCCAGGAGACATTTGACAAACTGAAGACTTCCCAATGGAAGTCTTATGTCTTTTACCAGTGGTTGGAGTTTTCAGCTAAACAGATAACCATAAAGGATTGTATAGCCTGTTATAATGCCAAAAGGCTACCCCAAATACAGCCATTACCTGGAAGTGAGATAGGAGCCAGTTCAAAGTATCGCGAGTGTTTTGCACCCTGCACGATGCAGATGGCCAGAAGTATCAGTAAATCACAATGGTCAAACGAAGTATGCCCAAGACGACTGTTAAAACGAAACATAGAGGACGATTTTCTACTGCCCCCAATAGTTAAGAAACCAGAAAACATGATTTTCCCATTTTGTATAGTACGTGAACCCGAATTAGAGCAAATAATCCATAGAGAGACCCCATGGCTGAGCGATTCAAGGGAGCTGATCACATGTACCCTTGATCCATGGTACCCAGACGATCCCACAGCCAGTGCTCGTATCAAACTCTGTTCCACCACCAGCGCAGCCAGGCTCAGATGTGATCAGCTGGTACCAAATAATGGTCATGTCATCTATGACAAAAATCCTATGGAGATCTACCAATACAAAATCCCAGATTATTCATCCGGAACCTATCCTTTGGGCGATATTTTTTGGTTATGTGAAAGAGACATGGAGATCAAACCACAGCTAGAGGCTAATTGGACTGGAATTTGTGCCCCGGTTTTGCTGACAGGGCAATTGACTATAATAGCGCCACCAGCAGGAAAGACAGGGGACAGAACTAAAAGAAGTCTAAAAAAAGAGTGGACCCCAGACAATCGGGTTTATATAACATTTAACCAAGAACCCCATGGGGTACCAGCCCAGTCTCACGCCAGGTCGTGTAATAGTTACGTTATTGTAATCTATTAAGTCGTGGACCGGTTACGTAAATGCCGTTTTTTTCGTGTGGCGATTACGAAATTGAAAGCAATGCATTTTAATGGGAAGCATATTTCGTGATCCCAGAACGAAAGCGAGTAGCGAGTAGTTGATAAGGCGAAAGTCCGCGTAGGGAGGTTGGTCGGGGTGGTGGATGGGTGAGAAAACACAGGACTTTCACACCGGAGACCGGGGATCGCGCCCCGCGTGTGGCAGTACCTTTGTCCCGCATGTTGCAGTTCCTTTGTCGGCGTGTCCCGCGTGTGACGGTTCCTTTCCCAGTTCTTTTTTTTTCCTAACCCCAACCGTCTCGTTACTGTGGCGTTTCATTCCCCCGTTGTTGTGTGCCCCTGCGCGGGACTCGAGTGGCGGCCCGTCCCGCTGTTTTGGCCGGCATGTGGCCGGTGGATCGCGAGTGGCCGCCCGTCCCGCTGTTTTGGCCGGCGTGTGGCCGGTGGATCGCGAGTGCCGGCCCGCGGATCGCGAGTGCCGGCCCGCGGATCGCGAGTGGCGGCCCGTCCCGCTGTTTTGGCCGGCGTGTGGCCGGTGGATCGCGAGTGGCGGCCCGTCCCGCTGTTCTGGCCGGCGTGTGGCCGGTGGATCGCGAGTGCCGGCCCGCGGATCGCGAGTGCCGGCCCGTCCCGCTGTTTTGTCGCGTCCCCCAGAGCAGGTTCGAAAAGCGTGACCTGTACACGTTCAAAAGTCGTTGCATATACACGAAAAAAACGTCAAAATCGTAACCTGTCCACGACTTAATAGATTAAAATAACGTAACTATTACACGACCTGGCGTGAGACCGGGTTGGGGGTACCGGCCGAACATATGGCAATAGGGGACAATTGGATAATCTCAGGGCGAGCAACAGGGTCACTCCCAATAGTCGGCCAAGTAATAAATGCCCAATATATTGCCAGAAACAGCAGGTGGCTGAATTTTCTCTGGTATAATTTTAATCGTTTCTTTAACTACACTATAGAAGCCCTAGAGTTGGTAAACGACCAATTACATGCCACATCATTAATGACTCTTCAAAACAGATTTGTCCTGGAGACACTATTGGCTAAAGACCAAGGAATCTGTGATATGATAGATGAGGAGTGCTGCACGATTATTCCAATACATACCGGGGAAAACGGAAATCTCACAACAGCAATTAATAAAATGAATGAATTGAGAGAAATTAATGTAGAACTATCCAATTGGAATACTGGGCGAATGGGTAGTTGGGAGTGGATCAGTGGATTATCCTGGAGTAAGATCTTGAAGGGAGTAGGAGTGGCTGTTGGAGCCATGATTCTGATAGCACTGATCGTTTCATGTTGCATTTTCCCACTAGTCAGGTTAATGATCCAGAAAACCATGGCTGTCATAACAGGACAGTTCCCGTTGTATATAGAATGTGACAATGGAATAGCCGAGGACATAAAGAAGCTAAAACAAGAGACTTCAGATCAATGGTATGAAATACCAATGAGTAAACATTCAATTGACGAAATCTATGTGCACATGGAACCAGAACCCATCACCGAGACAAAAGATAACTGTTTAACTATGACCCAATACATGACGACTGGCAAGTGGACGCTTTTTTTGATTTGGCAGGCTAGAACCCCCCTGCTAACGAACTCAGTGCATGACTAACCCAATCAATGAAATTGAAATTTAAATAATTCAAATGGTGACTAACTCTGATTTCTTATTACTAGACAGACATGGCAGAAGGAAACAATTGGGGTGACTACATCAATTGGAGCTCTAAATCCAGGGATTATCACCCCTCAACCATACATCCCCAGGGAGGCCAGAATACATATCACGAAATGCAGGTTTCAGCACAAATTAGGCCCCAAACCAGCAACTACACCCAAGGGCACATGGAGATAGGTAGGGCAGGGAATAACCCGCAGGCATGGAAAACGATCAATCCCGCGGACCTATCATGGATCCCCAACTCACAATGGCACTACGAGTCCAGCCATGCCTTCCAGCTGAATCAAGCCCTGATGACCCAAGAGCAGACCCCGTCGCAGCCTGCAGGGACCAGCCGCCACATTCCCCTAACCCCAGTTCCGGCTGGACCAGATCTACAATATCCAGCCAGGGCAGAGCCAGCACCACCGCCAAGGCCAAGGGACAGCTCCGAAGGAGGGATGACCAGACCAGAGGACCAGACGGATGAGGATAGCGAATCAACAACGGATTCGTCGGATGGTGACGACTGCACCATGGCTGTGGTCACGGGAAACCCTCCCTCAACCCCTCAATCCGTCAGCATGACTCCCACAACCTCCCAATCTGCCAGTGTAACTCCCATGTCTCCGGCGTCCCAGTGGGATAGTCCAATGATGACTATGTCACCAGAGAACTTTAAGAGGGTGATGAAAGAGCTAACACCCGCAGACGGCCATTATTAACGCAGGCTGAGAAGGAGACAACGAGTGCGTAGATACCGCCACCGTCGTCGCGAGCACTATAGAACCTTGCAGGATGCGGCAAAAGATCACGAGCGATGTCATGAGATTATCGCGGCACAAAACATGGAGATAAAGAAAGCTAATAATGCAAGAGAGTATGCAGAGGCACAAGCTGCATCAGCGGTTACGACAATGGAACAAGTCACCCGACGTCTGGACCAACGCGAAAAATCTTTGGAGATGTACCGCAGGCTGAGGAGATGGGTAGATAGGGCGGAGATCAACCCACAGGAGTAAGGGGGTGGGACTCTCCGGACCCTCCACGATGCGTAAAGTATCTGGGTCACCCATCATGGTTGAAAAAAAAAAAACACAACAAACCTCTGATGAAAGCACTGGACAATCTGTCAATGACACACTGGACTCTGTACACCGCTGTCTAGTAGATAATGCAATCATAGTTATGTCACTGAAGTAGCAATGACTATAGTATTATATCACTGTATCACAGAAAAGAAAAATAACTGGAAATGAAGAGCCTTATTAATGCTTGTCAGATCATTTAAAACAAAGCCACTAGGTTTGAAGGATCTCTTACCAACGACGGGCCATAATTTGAAGAAAAGGAGAACCTATATCAAATGTTGTGTGAACTATAGTTTGAAATCATAATCATGTGTTTAAATGTTAGTTAGAAGTCATAATCAATCTGAGTTAGCCACTGTATGATTGGCATGTCATGATTGTATAACTACACCAGAGTCCTATCTCCTTACAGATCACAGGTGGGCAGTGAGGGATAGTGTGAGGACAATCAGTAAAAATTTCACAGCACTCTGTATATGAGAGGTGCGGTATAACCATGTGTGCCTAGGAAAAACATTTAGGTAGTTAGCCTCAAGGCCTCATATATTCATGTGTGTATCACTCATCTCCCGAGCAAGGTTCCATAGGTGTGTTATTGTTGTGTATGCTTGCTTGAACTATGTTAGCACCAAAAACAGCTTTTTGCAATATTACTTGAATATAATGTCTTGCGCAGCCAATTCATTGGAGAGATTATGTATGATGTAACCTCCTTTACACTGAATTCCAACAAAAGGTAAAGAGGTGTGGATTATTAACATCGATTGATGAAACTCTTTCTTGTTAATGTTTGATAATCACAAAGCAGTCATTATAGTACAAAACACCAAGCGGGTACACTATGGTAATGAACCCCTCAATAGGACAGATTTTATCTAGGAAATGTGACTCTATAGTCACAAAGGAGGGAATGTTGTGGCAAAATGTGATAAAATCTGGTATAAAATATATAATGTACAAATAGTATGATACTCAATAAGAGATGACATGTATTTGGCCTTGAAAGAAGGAAAGATCTTCTCCCCTGCACACTACCGTCAGTACCACAGAACACCTGCAGTTTTCCCCTGCACACTACCGTCAGTACCACAGAACACCTGCAGTAGCTATGATGGCACACCATGGAAACAGTCGTGCCAGTTGCGGTATAGTCTACCCGGTCAAAAGTTCACTCAAAACTGCAAGATCAGCAAAATGACCTCATACAGTGGAAAATCCCCAGAAGAGGTGGTCTTAAGCTTCGAAAATAGCCAATTGAAGTTTTACACGCATATTCTGCAGGTGGTCATTGGAGCATTTGGCAGGGGGAGGATCTCTCTTTTTTACGATAAAAGTGGAGTACGACAAAGGAATCTTTAGCAAGCTTAGTCCGGACCTTGCTCGGGCTTTCTTGTGTGTTGATTTACTTTCGTGCACATTAAAGCTCTTTTTCTAATCTGATTCCCTTGACTGCTGCGTAACTCTTTTATAACTCTTAAAACTTGCACCTAAAGCGAGTAACGAGGATCATAGAGTGGTCGCGGCGAGCGGTGCAGTTTGCGCGGCTTATCTGGCTTTGAGCTGCGGACACTTCAAAATTTACTTCTTCAGTTCCCCTAGTCTGCCTATGGTCCCCAAGTGGCTAGAAATGGCGATAGGTGTAAACCGAGCCCTGGGTATCCTGCTCTGCCTTTATGAAAATGTAAGCTCAGATGGGCTGATCTGGAATCTCCCCCTTATCTTGTCATAAGGGGAAAGGTTACCTCCCCTTTATCTGCTTTGCCCGCCCAGAGAATTTGTCCCACCCATGAGAAAGAGAGAGACATCATGGCTTGCAAACAAGCAAAGTATGGCAGTTGGTCAAGGCCACACCCCCACCATCCACCTTGCCCCCCTCTCTTCTCCTCAATAGCATTTATAGCTACAAACACAGAAATGGCACATCCTAAGGAAAGCTCATTGTGAGACTGGCTCTATTGCCTGTAATTCTGCACCAAGGCTAAATTTTGGGAAAGAGACGTCAGATACCGTATTAGGGGACCACTAAGGCCTATAAAAGCCTATAAAAGCCTCCAAAGAGCAGCAAGTCATAGGACCTTTAAATGAATAAGTAAAGGAAACTAGAGATTGTAATTCCTGAAAGAATTTCAGTGTGGATGTTGGATGCTGAAAGGCTGATGCTACATTGCATTGCTGGCTTGAATGTCACTGAAGGATGCATGGATGGATGGATAGATGGATGGATAGATAGATAGATAATCTCACTTAAATTGTCACGTCAGACCTTGTTAAAATTGCAAAGTTCTGCAGTGGTCTCCCCTAACGTCCCCTAATGCAGGCCATGGTTCACATAAAGGTTCTTTGACGTTCACAAAATTTGATTGGAACATTGTTCTTATCTAGGAACATGTATAAAAAGAACTGAATGTTTTTTTCGGCCTGACAGGAAGTGAATCATCTTGGATCTTGTGCGCTAATTTTTATTCTGCGAACATGTTTAAGGACTTTAGGGTGCACCAAACCTCTCAAAACTTTGCCAGTAACTTTAACAGTGTTTCCCACAGGTGGTGGAGGGTGGAGCAGGATGTGAAGGCGAGGTGCGTGATGGCTGGGTTCAGTAATAAACTAGTCAAACAAAGGTGAAAACAATGACAACATGACATTAGATAATTTAGAAATAAATATCTATTATATATTAAGCAAATTAGACTAAAATATGACACAGATACAAATGAAAATATTGCAACACTACGCAGCATAAGACACAATTTTAGGATTGTTATTAGGGCGGCACAATATGTGGAAAATATGCAATATGCCCCAACGTTGAACGATGAATAATGCGATAATGATTACTTGCGATAAACATGTTAAAATGTAGTCAGTTCTGCCTTTCTGCTGCTTAGTATTCTGCTTAAATACAACAAATTGCTTTTGAATTTAAAACAAATGAAAGGAAAGTGTAGCCAAGGTATGCTTTGTCAATACATGCCTACATCAAATCACGCAGCAGTTCCATGTGTATTTGTAGCATATATCCATTTTGTGTGCTGTCGTTGGTGAATATGAGTCTCTGCAGTGGCGAATTGTGTGGTAGTTTCCTTAGCCAGGCTAGCAGCCCGGACCGGCATCCTTCTAGTTCCTAGCCAACTTCCTCGCCTGCTGAGGCCGATAACAATCCAACAATCGCCCGCTGGTCTGGTGGAGGTCTTCCAGAAGACCGTTCAAGCCTTCGCGGCGAAAAATTGTATTTTATTTTCACAAATAGATAATTGACACTGTAGTGGTTATGACCATATTAGTGACTATGTAACTACATGGAAACGGACCAAATTATGTTTATGCCCTGTACAGTAAAAAAGTGTTTTAGACTGCTAGCTGTAGTCTCGCGCTGAAGTCCCGTGTGAATTCAGCTGTAGCGTGAAAAAGGTAAATAGTGTGCCGGTTGGAGGAGCGTAGTGTGTGAAAAGTGACGATCGGAGGTGTTCACAAGGGAAGAAGCTTAGAGTAACGTAACTATGGAGAATACAGAAGATATTGAACACATGGAAGAGGCTTTTGAGTTTTTAGTTACATAGTCACTAATATGGTCATAACCACTACAGTGCTCAATTACCTATTTTGTGAGGGTGAAATAAAATAAAATTTTTCGCCGCGAAGGCTTGAACGGTCTTCTGGAAGACCTCCACCCGACCGGCGGGCGCTTGTTGGATTGTTATCGGCCTCAGCAGGCAAGGGAATCGGCTAGGAACTAGAAGGATGCCGGTCCGGGCTGCTAGCCTGGCTAAGGAAACTACCACACAATTTGCCACTGCAGAGACTCATATTCACCAACGACAGCACACAAATGGATATATATGCTACAAATACACATGGAACTGCTGCGTGATGATTATTACCGGAGCCTGGCTGAACACACTCACTCATCCCAGACGGCAGCTAGCAGCTAAGAGGGTAGGTGAGTTTAAACAATGGCTAAGTTGCTAAATGCATCTTGTTGTCATGTAAGGTCCCTGTTCATGTTGCACAGACATTTTAATTGCATTTTGTGTCTGTTAAGAGGCACAAAGGCACTCTTTATCTTATGCCCCCATAACTGCCGTTTTAGCTCAGTGGGAGCTCTCGGCATTAGCTGCAGCAGCTCCGTGTTGCTAGCACCGATTCGGCTCGTTTTTTTTGCTATCGACAGTCCTCATATACATATAGCAAGCAATATTAACGTAAAAATTGCCCGGAGTTCTCCTTTAATCTCAACACTGTTTCCTTCTCTCTCCTGTTAAATCACAAAAGACTAAGGCTATCTAATGTAAATTATTGTTCATTTTGTTTGTTAGATCATTGTTCATGTTTTGAACGGTTTTATCCGTGTTTTGGGGTTCCTAAACATAGCCTACTGTTCTGTACTATACATGTCCTGTTGCTCTCATTAAGTTCTCATCTGAGCAGATTTCTGTCATTCAAACAACTCTGAGTTATAGTTTAAAACGTTTAATGTCACACCCAATTTAATAGTATTAAGGGTTTTATCTGGTCTCAACTCCATGAATACAGTTAATGGATACAGGCACGGAGAACTGAAGGCTCGGTTAGCAACGAGTAGCTCCAATTAGCGGTTAGCTCCAGTCATCTCCGGTTAGCTCCGTTATAAATATATGGAGCGGAGGAGACTGCCACGGAGTGGACTAACAACCAGACTCTGATAAATGATGGTCGGAGAGCTTTCACAGCGGTGTGGTCACCGTGTTTCTACGGTTTTATTAGTACAGTTAATCCCACCAGCAGCATGCTACTACTAACGATAGCCTTGAGCCTGAAGTGTAATATTGTTGACGCTGTCATGCACGCGGCACAAGACTTCACAAGGGGCTGGAGGCAGCTGGTCTGTGTGCGTAAAAATACACCGTTGTTTGGGGGGAAAAAATTTAATACAATACGGTGCGTTCAGGTAGAACCTATGTATAGGAAACACTGCTTTAATATTTTGATCTGATATCACATTTTGGCTTGGAAGTGGAAAGTTCTCTCTATAGCACCCCCTAATGAGTTTTAGCCTTTGACTGAAATATTAATATACTCACAAACTAAAATCCAAACAATTAAAACCTGTGAGCAATACGAGACTAGAGGGAGTTGGTTAATTCATGTTCAGCGCCCTGTAATGCAGAGAAGGCCTTAATTTGGATACAGTTGGTCCTATGATCACAAAATTTAGTACACACATTTCTCCAATTTACTTTTATTAGCTCCACCCAACTGGAAGTTGGCCATTTGTACGCTTTTCAGTTATTGTTGTTTTGTAGTTTACCATCATATTATATTCCTTTGTGGACTTTCATTTAATAATCTTTGTCTGACATTTCATATTCACTGTTTGTATTTTCTGTGACTGAATGTAGTTTTAAATCTGTTGAGGTCTTTCAGACTGAAAGTAAAGACACTGATAATGTAATACATAGTCAGGCAATCAAAAGCAAACAGCTGATTAATTCATCTGACTTGTAGAACAACGTCAGTGATTCAGTTGTTTTAAATGTTTCAAGGTCACATCCTGATTATTAGTGACTTGACTTGATGGATTTATTCTTCCTGTTGTGTCTGTGTTTAAACTCCTAATTAGTGGGAATGCTGATTCAGCAGCATTCCCACTATTGTTATTCTGCTCTTTCTTTAATCTTATTCTTATTTATTCCGTACGTTTTTTGGCTCTCCGTTATGGAATGCCGTTTTATTCAGAATTAAAAAGATGAATAAATACATAAATAAATTAATAAATACATGACTAAATAAATAAATATGCCTTTGAAATACATCATGAAATAAATAAATGAGGCAATAAATAATTAAATAAATTTATTTCATGGTACTTTTATTCATAAGTCCACATTTATTTATTTCAAGAGACTTTTATTTCGTAAGTGAACATTTATTTATTTCAAGAGACTTATTTTCCTATTGCCACATTTATTTATTTCAAGAGACTTTTATTTTCCTAATGCCACATTTATTTATTTCACTCTATTTATTTCAAGTTCTTATATGCAAATCAGGGGGCGTGGCTATCTCTCACGCTGACCTGACAGCACCACAACAGGCAGCTCGTGGTACTCTGTCCACTGTGGGTTGACACGACAGCTGAGGTGTTGTTAAGTGAGCTAGCGGGCAAACGACTGCTCTAATTCACATTAAATTGAACATTTCCGTTGAAGGTGAATGGGAATTTTTCTCGAAGAGAAACAGGTATCTCTCTCTCCCCCGCCTGTGCCTGCTGCGCTTTGGTCGTGTGTGTGTGCTCGCGTGTCTGTGTATGAGAGACCTCCAGCTTACATTGGGTTCTCCGAGCGACGAGCTAGCAGCCCCAGCAGACGCTAGCTGGCTGTCGCATCACTATATGGAGCTTCTCAACTCCGAAAACTTTGAAGCAAATTGTCAATTCGGCAATGATTTTCGCAAGACTGCCTATATTCGAAATCTAAACGGTTCATTTCTCGCCAAAAACGTTCTCAGAAGTGAATTTAGTGATGAATAAGATGGCGAAAATTGTTAAAATTGTCCTGTTGTTGGTCTGCCAAAGAAGTCCCATTCACCTTGTTCTGAATGTGAGAGATAGCCACGCCACCTGATTTGAATATAAGAACCTGAAATAAATAGAGAGTGAAATAAATAAATGTGGCATTAGGAAAATAAAAGTCTCTTGAAATGAATAAATATGGCATTAGGAAAATAAAAGTCTCTTGAAATAAATAAATATGGACTTATGAAATAAAAGTACCATGACATAATTAAATGTATTTAATTATTTATGTATTTATTGCCTCATTTATTTATTTCATGATGTATTTCAAAGGCATATTTATTTATTTATTCATGTATTTATGTATTTATTCATTTATTTATGTATTTATTCATTTATTTAATTCTGAATAAAACGGCATTCCATACTCTAACTTCTGCATACTTTCAGCTATTAATACAATACAAATACAATTGGTACCACTTTACTTGAGGTCAAAATATGTATTAGTTACACTGTCATAATGTTGTCATGACATCTTATCCATGATATCTTAATGACAAATACAATTGGTACCACTTTACTTGAGGTCAAAATATGTATTAGTTACACTGTCATAATGTTGTCATGACAGCAAGTCTTAGCTATGATATCTTAATGACAAATACAATTGGTACCACTTTACTTGAGGTCAAAATATGTATTAGTTACACTGTCATAATGTTGTCATGACAGCAAGTCTTAGCTATGATATCTTAATGACAAATACAATTGGTACCACTTTACTTGAGGTCAAAATATGTATTAGTTACACTGTCATAATGTTGTCATGACAGCAAGTCTTATCTATGATATCTTAATGACAAATACAATTGGTACCACTTTACTTGAGGTCAAAGAATGTATTTGTTACACTGTCATAATATGGTAATGACAGCATGTCTTATCTATGATATCCAGAGGTGGGTAGTAACGAGTTACATTTACTCCGTTACATTTACTTGAGTAAGTTTTTGAAAAAATGATACTTCTAGGAGTAGTTTTAAATCTCTATACTTTTTACTTTTACTTGAGTAGATTTGTGAAGAAGAAACTGTACTCTTACTCCGCTACATTAGGCTACAATGAGCTCGTTACTTTTCTTTTTACCTCTTTGGTATTCTACGCGTCATTGTTTTTATCCCCCCGCGTACGCCTCATTTTAATGTTTTATTTTGACAGAGAGAGAGAGACTTCCGCTAAAGCCTCTACCACGTGACTGTGTTTCACCCAATCAAACGTAGTTGTGGAGTCTCGTCACCTTCCTCAAACCTAGCAGCGGGATGGGTTAGCTTTTACAGTCGCAGCAAAGCAAAAATGGCAATGTCAGAAACGTCACAGACGAGGAGGAACCGCGCCCTGTACTACGAAGCAAGATCAACATGCCCTGGATTTATTTCAGTTACCCGGCTTCACCTAACCTAACCACCGCGGTCCCGCATAAACTGTGTCATGACGGTGGTTATCAACTAGTTCAATCAACCCAGGGTTTCCCAATCCAGCGGCGCCTGTTCACATAAAAGAGGTGATGTTTGCACAACATGACCAACAATAGCCACATATTTTACATAAGAAGAGCAAACTATAATTCTACATAAAAATGAACACATACATGGTTTTACAGGCAAAACGCAATACAGTCGCTGCTTCCTAAAACGGGAAGGAAAGCTGGCAAAAAAATAAATAAATTGCCGACGCTGTAGATGCGCACAACTCGTATCAATATCACTTCCCCATCAGTCAGGCACAATATCTGACCATAATTACACTTGTACTTTCCATAAACTGTTGTTGCTTTAGCCTTTTATTTCAGTTCCAACCCTGGCAGTGAGAGCGATCGTGAGAGAGATCGTGAGAGCGATCGTGAGAGCAAATAAAAAATATAAAAAACATAAAACCGCTGTGCGCATTACACACGGCAAATATCGACATCAGGGAATGTTAACGGGGCTGTCGGTCTCTAAATATTTTTTGTACGAGCACACCCCTCTCTTTTTCTCTCTCCCCCTCTCTCTCCCCCTCTCTCTCTCCGCGCACCGAGCTCCACCTGATCTTCTAAGAACGGTGAAGCCGTTATCAGTGGAGTATTGATCGGTCAGTAGGCGGTGCTTTCACACCAGTTGATCTCTGATCTCCAACTTAACCTGCTCCCGACCAGGCTAGGCGTCCAGCATAAGTTACCACGGCGATTGAACCCGATAACAAGTGATCCACCTTTGTGATTGAAAGCATGTCTACCTTAGTAAAAGTACCAAACAGCAGCTCCATTACCTTGTTCTAGTTCTGCCTGCAGAGTCTGGTAAAAAAAGTATAAAGGTTTGGAAATTTGTGTTACTTGTGCTTATTTATTTTTTATGTATTATTATTTTATTGATATTATTTTTTAAGTACTTGAATTTACCTGGATTATTTTAATTTAAGCTATTTTATGATTAATTAATTAATTTAAATTAATTTAATTGATTGGATGAACTATAATTTGTCTAAATATGATTATTTTGTATTTTTGTTCGTCTGATTGAATGCTTATGTTAAAAAATAAATCAGACGTTACTCAACAGTTACTCAGTACTTGAGTAGTTTTTTCACCAAGTACTTTTTTACTCTTACTCAAGTAATTATTTGGATGACTACTTTTTACTTTTACTTGAGTCATATTATTATGAAGTAACAGTACTTTTACTTGAGTACAATTTTTGGCTACTCTACCCACCTCTGATGATATCTTAATGACAAATAAAAATGTTACCACTTTACTTGAGGTCAAAGAATGTTTTCGTTACACTGTCAGAATGTTGCCATGACAGCAAGTCTTATCCATGATATCTTAATGACAAATACAATTGGTACCACTACTTGAGGTCAACATATTTATTAGTTACACTGTCATAACAGTGTCATGACACCCAGTTTTGAGAAATTTCCTGTCAGACATCTATCTGAAAAAGTGCTAGAATTGGTCTCTAATCTTGCACATCTAATTATAATAATCATTAGGTCAGAATGTCATGAATACAAAAAGAGGTGAATTTCTGTTTATGTCAAGTTACAGCCAACATACAGAATGAAGCTTGTAATCTTTGAAACATTGTTTTTTAAAAAAAAAATGCAATGAATATTAATAGACTTATACAATACATGGGTTTTGTCCACAATCTTCCCTCACTTCAAGTGAATTCACTATTTGGACATTGATGAGTTGTTATAGTTTTTATCATGCACAACAATTGTTGTTTGTCATGTAAATTATGATATATTCATCATCTTAGTTGACTTTAAATTATATACTATATATATTTAAATAACTCAATGTTTGCTGCATAGTTATACATTGATATTTTTTTTTACTTTGAATCAAGACACTGCCTGCCCCACTGAATATCTGACATGAAAGGTATTAAACACAATGTAATTTTCAACCCAGTCTCACGTCAGTTCGTGATGGCATTACGAAATTAAATCTATTAGAACGTGATACCATTACGTAATTGTGAAGATTTACGTGTTGGGGTCATGTTTTTTATACTAATGTATTTCAATGAGAAGCATCTTACGTAATCACAGCACGAAACTTTCTGCCACTCGGCTGCAGCAGAGAAGCTGGATACAGCTTTGATATTATTGGTATTTTTAGCCCAATAATCGCTGTTATAATCAATATTTATTCACCAGATCTTATCACGATTTATATGTATTTCTTTTAATGTTATTATTTCGGTCTATTTCGGCCAGGGAAGCTGGATTGCTTTGTTGTTTATGATATTTTTAAAACTATAACGCTACATGTTTCAACATGTATTTAGCTGTTATCATGGTATGCATTTCTTTATTTTAATAACATTATTTCGGTCTTATTACCGGGGAAATATTACAGTAAATAAGACAGAACAGTTAGCTACGATATGAGCCGAGCTGGGCGCATTCAAAGCCGATGTCCCACGATGCAATGCGGGCATTCATTCACAGAATCAGACGGCGATCAGCGGGTCTATAACGCCAGTATCGCTTCAATGTACATAAGGGATAATCTAGAGCGTTGTTATAGCGAATACAACAACGACGGGGTGATTAGGACCCCAATCTTCTTCTAGCGGATTTATTGATAGCTCTCCTCCGGAGGGAACCGAACTGCGTGTGTTATACTTAGCAACGGTCTGTCATCAAGAAAATAACAGACCGCATTCTACATTAGAATAGAAGCAAGCCATGTAATAAATATATATAATCAGTAGTTTTGTCACCAGCAACAAAACGTTGCTCAGTTTTGTTCCAGTAAGTTATGCATCGTAATAACGTTTAAAAGAAATCAGCTGAAGACTCCGGAAGTGACGTAGTAATTACCGCTCGGTGGGTAGAAAAGATACAAATACATAATATTCGTAATATAGATTTCTTTTTCTAACGTGTTATTTGAGGAGTTAAACAATAAAGATAGCATCAATAATAAAATACAGTTTCATTTATTTGTCTCATGTATTGTGTTCTCGGCCGGCCGGCGGGCGGCATCAATCTGAAACAGAATGAAGCCGAACACGTCCTCCCACCCACCCCGGAAGAACTACAAGTGCTCAAGCTTTGTTACAGATTCTGGGACGTGTCTATAGTGGGACTTGTAGTTTTTAAATATATTGGTATATTTCTCATAAGTAGAAGTTGGAAGTGTAGAATTTTGGATACACCCTGGGGTGTTTCTGGGATGGGGAACACACTGGTGTCATCAGATTTTAAAAATAGAATCGTTAAATAGGTGAAAATAGCTTATTACCATATTTGACAGTGCTTACAGTGGATAAACTTTGGTGACCATATCTACACGACAGCTGAGGTCCAGAGCTTTTTATAACAGCTGGTTTTATGTGTGTAGCACCTTCTGTTGCTAAATGACAAGCCTTCAAACATGGACTGGGTTCAAGGTTCAGAGGTAAATATTTCAAAGCAGGAGTAATGTATGCTCTTCAGACTGACATATGTTACTCTCCAGGTTGAGACTTTTCCAACGATGTGTTTGCTATAGTCCTATGACAAGGTTTTAATTTTCACATATCATAGGGACCATTTTGCAAGCTATACTTTATTGTCCCCAGAGGGATATTTGCCTTGAGTTCAAATGCTTCACAAATAATACTTGACATATTGTTTAATCATACAGATGACATACTTATGATCAGGCACGGCGCCAGGATTCCAGTTTTGGATGGGCCAGGCCAATTGTGGGTGGGTCTTAAATTAAAAACGTTATCAAATCCCTGTTTAACCTAATAAAAATGACTGGCTAATATACTGTTGTATTATATTATATATGCTTACATAATAAAGATTGTAATAGCTTGATGCTCTTTAAATATGTTTTTGCATTGTAAAAAGTTTTGGTGCAAAGGACGGACCTATCCGCGATCACTCTCCTTGGTTCTGACCAGAAGAAGAGCGCTTTGGAATCTCCATTACCACCATACCTGGCTGTGCTATAGCGCATCTCTCCTAACCTAAGGCCTATAGACTGTAAAAGTGGTCAGGAATCTAATATTTCCCCAAAACATAGTTTAGTTCTGCTCGTATAACATGAGGCTGAATATTTCACAATTCTTTTATACTGTTTTAAGTTTTCAACAATATACAGATCAACACTGCCCGACAGTTTCAATCAATACTCGGCCACAGAACGTGTTCATTGACAACGTCATCTGTCATGTAAAACAAGACTCAAGTTATTTCCTTACTTTAGTGCGATGATTCATGTTAAAAACATGTTTAACAAAAATAAATAAATCGCATTAATAGCCCTAAAGCATTATTGGCCATAACAAGAGAAAACCATGAGGAAAAAACAACTTGACAACAGTAACAAGCTGTTATAGAAAAAGAACTGCGCCTGCAGCTCTGTAGCGGGTTATGAATTGATTATTTTAATCCATATACTGTATCTCATATAACGACATAATACAACACAGGCAGTGTAGCCTTCACATACCTTACTGTTATCCTCTGGCGGTCCTACACAATTAAACTCCCTTAGGCAGAAGAAGTGACCGGATACTTTAGCACTGGTTGAGTTGCGGGCTCATCCACGGAAGACCGATCCACAGGGCTATATCCATAGGGGCTATATCATCCACTCGCGAGGCAGAGGCAAAGGCACTAGCACCGGCGCTGGCCGCGCTAGCCGCGCTAGCATCTTGGGGTGGCAGAGACAAAGATGTGCTCGGCGTTGTGGATCTCAGCTCTCCTTCATCTCCTGGTTGCAGCGATGACTCTGAGACTGTTCGTACACGTTTAAGGTATCTAAACAATGACTGTTGCAACCTTGTACTTTACTGGAAATGATTTTCACACTCTCAGATCACTGGGAGCTAGCCTAGCATACCTACAAGCCACATCCGATCCGAACCTCACTGTCTGCTGAATTTGCGAGGAAACATAAAAATAGACATGACCAGTTTTTTAAATTGTTTTTGAAAACTAAACATTTAGACAATTTTAGCACAAATTATGAGATTATTTGCCGATTTTTAATAATTCTTCACCAAATTATAATATATTAATTAATTAATGTTTTTTGAGGAAATGTTTTGGGTGGGCCTGTTGAAAAGTGGGTGGGCCTAGGCCCGTCAGGCCCACCCATAACGCCGTGCCTGCTTACAATAAAACAAATAAACAAAGTGATATGTAGTCAGATTGAAGCACATCACACAGCCACAATCTATTGCTCATCTTTCAATAACAGTGAGCAACACACAACCCTATATGCATCATATCATGAAGCTATTCCCTGCAGCCTCAAGCAACATTATTTAAAGTTTTAATTGAGGTAGGTCCAAATTAGGGCTATAGTTTAGAATTATTTAGTTTACATTAGGATACCAATTTCTTATGCCAGAGGATAAGAGCTTGGCATGGAGAATAAAGATTGATCAGAGCATATTATCTGTGCTCCCTGAATAGTAAGCTTTAAATGAGATGTTTTTAGATATTGCTGACATATTAAAATGCTCTGTAATGCAGCCTTGTATAACATAAACCCTCTGATTCACTGTGATTGTCTGCTCTAAATGATAAGACACACTTTCAACACGGGCCTTCCAGCCAAAGTGTTATATGTATATACACACCAAGCTGCCTATAGGAGCAGAGCCGATTGATTGGTTCATCATTTATGACCTCTGATACCCTCTGACCATGTCACGACCAACTCCACGAGCAACTATAATCTGTCCCAGCCACGCTCACGTCTAAAGTCAAGAGGAGACCGTGCCTTCGCTGTTGTTGGTCCTAGGCTGTGAAATAGCCTCCCCGTCTCCTTGAGGTCGCGGTCCTCTTTATATGAGTTTAAACTCAAACTAAAGTTTTATCTCTTGGAGCGTGCATTTCTCTAAATTCTTATTTTTATTTATGTTTTCTGCTGTCTGAAGGATGTTTTATTCTATTATCTTTCCTGACTCTTATGTGAAGCACAGTGGTCAACTTCTGTTGTGTTTACTTGTGCTATACAAATAAATGAAATGAATGAATGAATGAAACTCCTCAATTTTGTGAAATGGTTGAATGAGATTGTTGGTATGGCACCACATTCTGGTCTCTATTTTAGCAGAATATGCAAAAGTACTTGTGTACTGTGTGCAGTAGGCTGAGGTAGAAGTGTACCAAAAATGCCAAAACACATGTTTTTGTACACATACCCATACAAAGCTATACATCTCTGTGAACAAAAACCTCAGCAAAAATCTGCTTAAAATGCTTCATAGCCCCTTCTTAATTTTGAAAAGGTAGTCTAAGTAAAGGCTACAAAGGTTATAGCAACAAGCTGTAACCTTGCTGATTGATATGAGGATCATTTTCTGAATAATAATTAATATGATAGGCCTACCATGAATTATTTAAAAAAAAGTCAGTTTTTTAAAACAACTAATAATGCAGTGTGATGTTAAATCAAATTAAGTCCCACACATAAATATCCTCATGTTGTTTTTTCACCTTTAGTTTTGCTATTAACATTCATCAACTGCAAAATTAGAAAATTGCATTTTTAAATAACTATGCAGGGAAAATAAAATGAAAAATGCTTCTCTTTGTAAGTAGTTTATTTTTTGTTTTTCACAACAGTAGCCTACAAGTCAAAACAAATCATATTGGGCCAAAAATTTAATTAAATTTGTTGACATCAGCCTGCCCAGGGACTACAGGTGGAAACTAGCACATGTGCTACAACCTGGTATAATGCATTTCTCCTGTCTAAGGTTAATGTATATTGTACATTGTCCCTGTTTAAATAAATAAAGAAATGAAATGAAAAATGAAATGACCATTAGTCAAACAAGCCATTAGGCTGTAGTTCTAAACACTCAACTGTAGTTTGTTTATATAGGCCTATTATTTTTCTGCGACAAGGCAAATCAAAGTGCTTAGCATAAAACACAATTTTTTCATTATTGGTATTTTTATTGTATAAATTCTCACATACAACATGCAACAATTTGTTTTTATTTTTTTAAGCGCATCAATCTTTTCTATCCGCTGAGTGGTAATTACTACGTCACTTCCGGAGTCTTCAGCTGATGTCATTTAGCAACAGAAGGTGCTACACACATAAAACCAGCTGTTATAGAAAGCTCTGGACCTCAGCTATTATGGAGATATGGTCACCAAAGTTTATCCACTGTAAGCACTGTCAAATATGGTAATAAACTATTTTCACCTATTTAACGATTTTATTTTTAAAATCTGATGACACCAGTGTGTTCCCCATCCCAGAAAACCCCCGGGGTGTATCCAAAATTCTACACTTCCAACTTCTACTTATGAGAAATATACCAATATATTTAAAAAGTACAACTCCCACTATAGACACGTCCCAGAATCTGTTACAAAGCTTGAGCACTTGTAGTTCTTCCGGGGTGGGTGGGAGGACGTGTTCGGCTTCATTCTGTTTCAGATTGATGCCGCCCGCCGGCCGGCCGAGAACACAATACATGAGACAAATAAATGAAACTGTATTTTATTATTGATGCTATGTTTATTGTTTAACTCCTCAAATACAACGTTAGAAATAAAAAGACAATATTACGAATATTATGTATTTGTATCTTTTCTATCCGCCGAGCGGTAATTATGACGTCACTTCCGGAGTCTTCAGCTGATTTCTTTTAAACGTTATTACGATGCATAACTTACTGGAACAAAACTGAGCAACGTTTTGTTGCTGGTGACAAAACTACTGATTATATATATTTATTACATGGCTTGCTTATATTCTAATGTAGAATGCGATCTGTTATTTTCTTGATGACAGACCGTTGCTAAGTATAACACACCGTTGCCATGCATAGCAGAGCGTTGCCATGGACGCAGTTCGGTTCCCTCCGGAGGAGAGCTATCAATAAATCCGCTAGAAGAAGATTGGGGTCCTAATCACCCCGTCGTTGTTGTATTCGCTATAACAACGCTCTAGATTATCCCTTACGTACATTGAAGCGATACTGGCGTTATAGACCCGTTGATCGCCGTCTGATTCTGTGAATGAATGCCCGCATTGCATCGTGGGACATCGGCTTTGAATGTGCCCAGCTCGGCTCATATCGTAGCTAACTGTTCTGTCTTATTTACTGTAATATTTCACCGGTAATAAGACCGAAATAATATTATTAAAATAAAGAAATGCATACCATGATAACAGCTACGTAAATACATGTTGAAAGATGTAGCGATATAGTTTTAAAAATATCAATAAACAACAAAGCAATCCAGCTTCCCTGGCCGAAATAGACCGAAATAATAACATTAAAAGAAATACATATAAACCGTGATAAGATCTGGTGAATAAATATTGATTAAAACAGCGATTATTGGGCTAAAAATACCAATAACATCAAAGCTGTATCCAGCTTCTCTGCTGCAGCCGAGTGGCAGAAAGTTTCGTGCTGTGATTACGTAAGATGTGTAGGATTCTCGTAGGGTACAGATTTGATCATTGGGAAATTATCAAAGATGTTTTATCAATATTAATAAAGTTATGAATATGGTTATTAATAACTTTATCAAATCGACAAACAATCAAAACGGGGCACCACCCTGCAAGTCAGGGACCAATAATCAAACTGTGGAACAGTCTCATTTCTGTGGTAATCCTTTGAAAAGGGAATAAAGGAAGGGGTGAATCCAAGCACGGACCTGATCGACCAGCAATTATTACAACAAGAACACAAATAATCACAAGGAACTGCTAATTAAGTATAATAAGATTTATTAACGTCACAATTATCAGTAGCTAATCAATAATCCTTCAATAATAAACTTATATACCTTTTTACAATATCACAACCAAAACAAAGCAAAAACAAAGCAGCATGGACGGACACGTCTGTCTGTGTGAGAGTGTGTGTGTGTGTGTGTGTGTGTGTGTGTGAGAGAGAGTGAGTGAAAAGGGAGGGGCGGTGTCGAAGTGTAGTTCTAACACAAAAACAACTCAAAAAATGGCTACTCCTGTGAGCTGCACAAACTATTTGGCCTCAACAGGGCGGTAGTGGTGCTGGGTGCATGGAGAAGGGGCTGAAGAAGCCGGGGAGGGGGGCGCTAAGCGCACGCTTAGCCAGTATGGTAGCTAGTTCCTGTGTTAGCTCTGTACGAATGTAAGCCGATTCCACGTGGCTAAACTACAGCGTTAGCTCTGGAGCTACGCGGCTAGCCTGTGTCGTGTGTGTGTGTGTGTGTGTTAGTAAAAGAAGAAAGAGAAGAAGAGTAAAGAAAAGAGGCACTCTGATCTTAGTTATCGATAATGACCCAGTTCCCCTCAGCCACTCAGGTCTGGGCTAACGTGTAGTTAGGACAGACTGAGACTTTTGCTTTGCTGAGGAAAACGTCACTAACCACTCCAGTGGCTAACAGCTGATTTTCGCGAGTTTCTCGCCGACAGTAATTAACTCCGTGAAAGGAGTGATTAAGCAGGTAGCGATTACAGTTATACCCAGCTACTTAACACACATAATCAACGTATAGTGATCAATTTATACATTCACAGAAACAGATTAATAATCACATATGGACCAGTACATGATTAAATCAGATCACCTTATAGGCAACAAGTTAATTTAATTTCGAAAGTTAATTTCGTAATGCCATCACGAACTGACGTGAGACTGGCTTGGTAACTTTTGGACATGCAGTGAAAGAACAATGCAGCATTGTTCATATCCCCCATGGAAAATGATGGACTTCCTGTCAATCACCATCTCAGTAGAGCAACAATTGTCTTTATTAGAGAAACTGGTATTATGTATCATTCATCCCATAGGATATGTCCTAGTGACTATATCCATTGAATATGGAAAACATATTTAAATTGCTTTACCAATTTAGCCAATACTTCAAAAGACTTAAAGGAGTGATAGAATGATTATATAGAGTATTTCACACTGTTCCTTATGGTCTCCTAATTGGATATGTAACATTTGTTGGGCTGAAAATGGCCTGGTTGATATTTTATTGGCCCTTATGCATCCCTGTGTTTTGGCTCTATTTGAAACAAGAGCTTTTCTTCCAAATATGGTATGCTCGTGAATATTTAGATGAAGTGCGCGCTGATTGGTTGAGCGAATCCCCAATACACACACATTAGAGAAGCGACAGAATCTCATATTCCAGACACTGCAATGTTTCATTACCAAATTCACTTCTGAGACTTTTTTATTTGAGAAATCAACTATATAAAGCTCAAATATGGGCCGTTTTACGGAAATTGATGGCTAATTGCAAATATGGTAAGACTGTGTGTTGGACTTCAGCGGCGGTGCTGCTGCCTCGCCGCACGGCTTGCCTTCCTTCACAGACCCCGGCCTGCTGTGAGCTCCGTTACCGGCAATTTCCACTGGATGCGGAACGTCTGCGGAACGTCGACGGAGTCATTAGGTTTCCATTAAAGTCAGTGTGTGTATTTCCACAGACTGCGGAACGTCTGCATCCCTACTCCGTCCCAGTTCCGTCAGTCCGCAGCCCTCCGCAGCAGATACGCAGAGCTTCTATTTTTGACGGACGACGGAGAGCTCCGCAGCAATTCAGCAAACGGCAGATAGTGCGGGACAGGAAGTCGAGCACCGAAACAAAATAAATATCCGGTTAATTTTCAAAATAAAATACACCGTGCTCACGGCGGATCATATTTCCCTGCACTACACCTTGAAAACGCAGCACAGAGTCGTTTCCCCTCTAGTCCTCTGAATGGAAACAAACTGTTGTTGGTTTTGTGGTTCTATTGTACGTGAATTCGCGAGAACTTGTGGGTCCTCGTGACTACAGCTGTCAGTCACGGCCGCAGCCGTTCCACAACAAATCCGGACCCGGTGGGTATTGACGGACGGCGAAGCACGCAGCAGACACGCAGCAGAGCCGGTCCGCAGCCGTTATGCATCCAGTGGAAATCCCCGGTTAGGCTGGCAGCCCTGACAGAGCTCCAGGGCCTGCAGCTCCCCTCTTCCTGCTAGCTAAATGGCCCGTTGTGTGAGAGTGAGAGCGCGGTCAGCGAGCTTGTTACACCAGCAATCTCTTACCACATGTTACACACAATGTCACGCCACTTAGCTATACAACATCTAAATGTCTTATAAAGCTTACAACGGTGTCCGATTTCAAGTTAATATTTGTGAAGTTTAGCTAAGTGTTGCGTTAGCTGCGACTGTCCCTTCAATCCTATCTATGTGTAGCTACAAATCACGGATAGTTAGCTTCATTTTTTGTCGAAATTCGAGTATATTTACAGTTTGAATTTCGTCACGCCACTTACACATCTAACTAAATGTCTTATAAAGCTAACTACGATGTCCGATTTCAAGTTAATGAATATTTGTAAACAGTGGGGGTTTCGTTAGCTATGACTGTCCCTTCAATCCTAGCTATGTGTAGCTAGCTACAAATCACGGATAGTTAGCTTAATTTTTGGCGTAATTTCTGTATATTTACAGTTTGAATTTCATCACGCCACTTATACAAGATCTCCCTAAAGGTCTTATAAAGCTAACAACGGCGTCCGATTTCAAGTTAATGAATTTTTTGTGAACAGTGGGGGGTTTCGTTAGCTATGACTGTCCCTTCAATCCTAGCTATGTGTAGCTAGCTACAAATCACGGATAGTTAGCTTCATTTTTGGCGTAATTTCTGTATATTTACAGTTTGAATTTCATCACGCCACTTATACAAGATCTCCCTAAAGGTCTTATAAAGCTAACAACGGCGTCCGATTTCAAGTTAATGAATTTTTGTGAACAGTGGGGGTTTCGTTAGCTATGACTGTCCCTTCAATCCTAGCTATGTGTAGCTAGCTACAAATCACGGATAGTTAGCTTCATTTTTGGCGTAATTTCTGTATATTTACAGTTTGAATTTCATCACGCCACTTATACAAGATCTCCCTAAAGGTCTTATAAAGCTAACAACGGTGTCCGATTTCAAGTTAATGAATATTTGTGAATTTCAGAGGAATTCTAGGAGCTAGCTCTCATTGATAGAGCTACATCTAGCTGCAGGCTCTATCAATGAGACTCGCGGACAAGCGGCGTTTATTTCCCCAATCGTTTGTTTAAATAACTCAACACATTATAATTACACACATTAAAATATTAACTGGAACCTGTGGTAACAGATTGCTGGTGCAACAAGCTCGCTGACCGTGCTCTCACTCACACACACCGGGCATTTAGCTAGCAGGAAGAGGGGAGCTGGCCTGCAGGCCCTGGAGCTCTGTCAGAGCACCAGCGTGTAGTCCATTTTCCAAAAAAAACTGTGACTTTGCGCGGGTATGGAGTGCTGTCGGCTGCAAGCCGTAACGAAGCTCCAAGTTCCTCAGAGCAGGCCGGGGTGTGTGAAGGAAGGCAGGCTGGGCGGCGAGGCAACAACACAGGCAGCACCGGTGCTGAACTCCGACACACAGTCAGACAACATTTGCAATTAACCATCCATTTTCGTAAAACGGCCCATATTTGAGCTTTACATAGTTGATTTCTCGCATAAAAAAGTTTCAGAAGTGAATTTTGTAATGGAATAGCAGAGATCTGCGTGACCTAGCTAGATTCAGAAGACTACCTGATCTCAGGTCAGTTGTGTAGCCTATGTAAATGTTGGGGCGTGACTGTTCTCTTAAGGTTACGGATTTTGAGGTGCCTGCGCAAGCAACTCAGCTTTGTTGGGATTCGCCCGTTTTCAACGGCAGTTTCAAAATATGAGATTTTCATAGCAAAGGGGTGTCAGTGGGACTCGTCGTTATTCAACTATGACAGGGTAAAATCGGTTTTGCATTCTATCACCCCTTTAACATTTCCATCGTGTTTCATTCCTGGTGATAATTGTTATTTAGCCATTTTCAGATAAACCATGTTTTTCCTACAGACTTTGATAGAGATATGTAGGGATCAAAATTGAGATCACACGTGTTCATTACCATGGTGACGATGACCCCACAACTATTGCTGTCCTGTTGAACAGGATGGGGCATGATTGCTCCTCTCCACTTTGTAGTCCCCCACTCATTCTTTGAATGGCAGATATTTCTCATCTTCAGGTATTCCCTTGGTAAAAACACATGGTACATGGTATCAAACCACATGCAATAACAATCAGTATATATACAGTAACACAAATGGATTTCAGACTGGCAGCCTAGAATCACTGACCAGTAATTTCCAATGTACTCCGCCAACATTCATAAAGGAGATTATCGGTTTGTATGGGCTGAAGTCAGTCTGTAATGAAAAATATATATAGCATTTTCAGTTGAGGTTTGTTATGTAATGGTTCAGAATGTAAATACTCTGTCCATGTTTACACTGGTTGGCATAGAGATGGAAGAGGCCCTCCATAACCTAAATTAAAAAACATAGATAAAGACAGAAGAAGACAAAAGAAATAGAGTGGATTACCCAATAATCACAGGTTTAAATAAACAATGTAAAAATACAATCCTATTGGTATGGAAAGTTATTTTTTATTTCAGAACTTGGAATACTTTTCTCAATAAAGTCTACATAACAAATGTATTTTATGATGTTTTATTGTATTGTGGATAATGTTAGAACAACCAAATACCTCGCCTGTCAGCCACCGATGAGGTCTCAGCGAGCACAGTTCGCTGTGATGGATCACAAAACTGTGACCTGGCTGTGTGAGGGCCGGGATCACAGCAACTACAGCTTCTGTGCTCTTCCTCTTCCACAGTGACTTTAGCTTCAAAACAAATTTACACATTTTTATATTTATATAGTCCCAATAATATCCCTCATATTAATGACAAAACTCTTTATAATCAATCTCAAATACTGTAAGTTAAATTCCATTAACTTCTGTAAAACTCATAAATGAGCTATGTCAACGTAACACCAGTTGAAAAAGCAGCAATACAAAATACCTGTAATATGTTACATCCTCTGGTAATGAACCTATCACTAAATATATATTCAAAATATATGCAATAATGATATGCTCATAGGGCAATGACTGAATTAATTTCTGTTGAATATTGAAATACAGTTTAAGAATACTGCTATCAGTCATGAAGATGACTCCTACCCGCTTTTCTTCCACTTCTGACATCTTCAGGTTGTCTTCCAAAGGGGGAGGTGAAAGTATCTGAGTACATGCTCTTTCCATCTCCTTGACTGATGGGTCATCATGGTTCACAAGGTGAACTATGAGGTTTGGTGTTTTTAATGAATTCTTCTCATGGAAGTCCTTGACTGTGGCCACTATGACGTCAGCACACAATGGTAGGGACGTGTTAAAGATTCCAGAGCTAATGGCTGGAATGGCGACTGACTTGAAATGGTGTCTTGAGACTTGGTTTAGTATACTGTGTATGGCTTTCTTTAAACTGTTTTTTGCATTGTACAGTGCCTTTGGGGATGGATTCAGATTGAGTCGTGGGCCGACAGCATGAATTATTTTTGTACAGGGGAGATCACCAGCGCCTGTAACAATGGCCTCTCCCTTTTTTAATTTTCCAAACTTCCGAATGTGGAGGTCACTCTCTGCTTGTATCCTTGGCCCTCCAGCTTTGCTTAATGCCAGTACAACCCGCCTTTGTGTCACAGGTCCTCATTTGCAGCATTGACAACAGCATCGACAACAAATGCTGTTAGATCGGCCTTTCAGACACATACTTCCATTTTCTGAGAAAGTTTAACTGAAAACCTCTTCACTTGTTGAACCGGAGCTGGTTTTTGTCTTGGAGACTGCAGCGGTGCTGGTGGTGGTGATGCATCTTCCACCAAAGTGTCACTGTCTGTGACGGCAGTTACCTCTTTATCAATCTGTAAACATGTTATGTATCAGGTTATATAAATAGTTTGTCTTTTAGAAGTCTTGCATTCTACCTTTTTGAGCATTTTTAATATACACAGAAATGTAATTCTTTGTTTAGCAATAAGCCATAATTTAGTTACAACGGTACATTTACTATACCTTCTCCTTTGATTTTTGGAAGGTGAATGGCTTGCGGATTGTAGTTACATATCTCCCCCTCTTTTTCTGTTGCCGTTCCTTCTATTTCTCCGTATCCACTCTGAATGTCTTCACAAAGAAGTATACTTTAGATTTAAGCAGTCATTGAGCAATTACAGAACCAGTGAGACAGAAATCTAGATTCTACAACATTGCACAACAATAATATTAATCAGTCATGATTACTTATTAAGAGTGTTTTTAGATTTTTAAAGAGACGACTTTTTATTTACACATCACTGTCATGTATGGGCACAAGATCTTGAAAGGAAGTACAGTACTCCAGGCCAATGTTTACATTGTTACACTGGTGCACATACCTTTTTCAATTAGGTGAACTAGCAAATAATTTGGATGCATACACATTTTACATTCCCTTTTTCTTTTTGTCAGTTGGCAATTATTTTCTTAACATGTTTCATTGTTGACCAGAATAAAACATAAACAGATAAACGTAAGTATGTAATGTACATATGTAAAGTGCTTATTATTGATCAACTCCAATGATGGTGAAAGTCAGCTTGCAAAATTGAATAATGTACCTTACCTTCTACGTCATTTTCCTCAAAAGAATCCTCAATTCACACCGCCACAGGTTATCCAATAAATTGATTTAGATGTCAAGATTTTTGCACATGTGCCTGGAATGAGCTCACTCTTGAATTGAAATATATAAGTGGTATTTTTATGCCACCTTATACCTTTCTTCAAACAACTGTTTTGGAGTCTTCAAACACTTTCAGCAGAGCTATGTGGGTCGACTTGTACTGCACCACAAAATCTTCCAGTCTAGTGAGCCTGCTTGACTGGAAAGGGATGTGTTTAAGATCCCACTGGCTCTTCTCCATAATACCCTGGGTCCTGTTGTCTTCGGTTATGTTCTGAAAAAAAGAATCACACAAACACATTGTATGGATAACAACATGGACAGTAAAACACAAAGTTAACAATTTTTTTGAAAGAAAGACAGAATTACTTGTCTGTTGAGGTTTCTCAGGACATTGTATCTCCTAGTGCACTCTACATAGGCCTGTCTGGCGGTTCCAGCATTAGCTTAGCCTAGCACAGATCCTGCAGGTAACTGGTTCCAACTAGCCTACTGCTCCGAATTGTGACAAAAGTGACAAAATAACGCCAACATGTTCCTATTTACATGTTGTGATTTGTAGAGTCACAGCGTGTACAAAAAACAACGTAACATGAGACACAGCCGTCTTCTAACAGTAAACAAACTGGGAACTATATTCTCAGACAGGCTTGCTGCGAGCATATCACTCCGCCCAAGTACTATATTCTTCCGCCTGAGACTATAGTTCCCGGTTTGTTTACAGTTAGAAGACGGCTGTGTCTTGTGTTACGTTGTTTTTTGTACACGCTGTCACTCTACAAATCACAACATGTAAATAGGAACATGTTGGCGTTATTTTGTCACTTATTCGGAGCAGTAGGATTACTGGAACCATTCACCTGCATGTTCTGTGCTGGCCTCATGCCGCTGGAGACGTCAGACAGCATTACAGCACGCACGGAGATGAGAAGGGTATGTATCGACTTGTCTAACTCTGGGGGTTACGGTGAATAAGCTAAATTCCCAATAAGTTGGCGTGTTCCTTTAATTGAAAATATTAAGGTATAACAATATTACATTGTTTTCAAGTAATCATTACCCCATATTATTTAAATGTATGATATGCAGGTCTAGTGGACATTTACTGAAAACGTTTGTTTTTCACTTGCACAGTTGAGGTTAGGAAATCTCAAGGCCAATCTGCTAAGAGCATTCAAATGTGTGACCATTAGCAAGAGCAGATCCCACCATTGTATTTTTGAGTAATAGATAACATTTTTGGATTTAATTTAGTCCTTGTTGATATTGTGTTGAGAGAGTATTAGAAACTAATTGAACTTGCTGTTGTGTTTCCCCTGTGCATTAAAAGGCTGATACATAGGGCCTGATTTACTAACACTGGCGCAGTTTGTGCTGCGTCTGTTTATGCGAGTTCGGTAATAGCGCACGCTATGCTTCTACATTTTGCGTAGTATTTATCAACCCTGACACCCATCAGGCAATCAGCGTCTTTCTCCGCCCACTATACTGTAAATTGCGCTGTAGCAAAGCGCTACTGGTGCTATGATATGGCTGGGTGCAGACTGCGATATTCCCACTGCTGATGCTATGACTGTTTGAAATGATCCTGATGCCAATATTTGTAATGTAGCGAGGAGTTTAACAACTGCTGGAATGGGATGTGAACGCTGAGTGTGGGAGATTCAATGTCATCTTTGATTTCTTCCAGTAACTCTAATATTGCATGGCTGCTTGATCTGTAACGCTAAATGATGTTGTGTTCACTGACAAAGTGTGATTCTCGTGTTAACGATATTTTCAGCCTCGCCTATGTCTTCGTCTTGCTCAGATTACTGTTGCCATTTCACCAGCGGCATAAAGGTCTACGAGGAAACTTGGTTGCGGCTGGTTCAGACCTGCTTTTAAGAGGAATTTCCCCCACAGAATAGAGGCGCGTTCCTACCGTCTTTGTAAATACCACAGAATATATAATTAGGCGCACTTTGCGCTTATCCTCCCACCTTTTTGGGTGGAACTCCCACTTTCCCCATGAACCTCCCACGAACGCATATTGAAAGCGCAACTTGTCTCTTCTCGCTCATGTGGCAGACAATCTGCGATTTTACCCAAGTGCGCCCCGTTTGTAAATAGCCCGCATCGGTTACGTCCGTCTTTGCGACCAATTAGCGCCTGGAAACAGGCGCAAACGGCTTGATAAATCTAGCCCATAGTATTTTACTTCTGAGACCTTCCGCGTTCACAAAAAATATGTTTTCCAAAATTAATCTGTGAGTTGATGTAGATTAAAACATGAAAAAGACATAGTAGGTGATGCTTACTACTTTCGACACGTCTTTCATGTTCTTCATCAAATAACTGAGACAGCAATGGAGAACAGGCAACCCAAAGTCCGTCTTGGTTGCTGTTCCACTGGCTATCCTGTAGTAGGCGTTGATGGTGTCATGCAGATTTTTTTCCCTTTTCTTTCTTTATAATAATTTAGTATGTCCTCCTGGCATCGCTCCTGGTATATTTGAATGCTCCTTTGAGACCAAAGGAGAACCCCTTTCGGATGAAGAAGTACTTTTTGTAGAACTTCCTCTGCAGCATGGGTTCTCCTTTTTACCATAGCCTGGAGACTTAAAATCTCATTTTTGTGCAGGCGACTTCTCTTTCTTAATTCCCATGAAATGTTTTTCAAAACATTTGGAGTGGGAGCCTCATTCCTTCAGCCAGAAGCCAGTACGTCCTCCTTTAAGGGGCCTATCTTTTCAAGGTACATGGCTCTAGGCAACTGTGACTGCAACTTTTTCCCTAGGACATTTCTTTCTCCTGCCCTGACTGGTCTTCTCTTTAGTTCTGTTTTGTTGTGGACACACATCCCCCCCTGAAAGTCCACTTTGGCTTTTAGGTCCTCCTCACTCTCTAAAGTGACTGTCACAATGACCAGGCAGTCCTCAAAACTGCAATATCCCAGACTCCAAAATTCTGGGCCTGGATTTTGGGACCCCGAAACCTTAAGAGTGTGCCCTTTGAAAAAAATTAAGCAATATGGATGGATGCTCCTGATTTCTTTAGAAACAACATTTGTCCATTCAAGACCTTTGAATCTTCTTCGTTGCCGTTTTATTTTGATTTCATCCCACTCCTTTCTCACAATAAAAAAAATGTGGGTTTCTTTGGGACTAAAATCTTTATGTATCCATCGCTCAAGGTGTCGGTCTCGATGCCATAATGAAAATATACAATGTTAGTACAAAATGTATTTCATGACTTTATACACTAAATAAATAACAATGATATATGGTTACTCTGTACTTGTGTCATAAAACTATATGTAATTTAACAATAACTTGACAATGAATCTTTGTATTTAAATAGAAAATTAGGAAAAAATCATCAGTCGCAATGAACCAAAATTGTATATAGCATTGAAAGCAGATCTCGAAAACATCTATGAAAATATAAAGTGAAGGTACCATTTTTAAAAGAAAATGTTATCAATTATTTATTATAAATTTGTATTAAAATGTATAGATGTTTATCAGAGAAGGGAATTTTGATTTAATTTTTAACTCCTAGTGTACAGGAAATCTTCTAAACAAGGACAAAAATCTAGAGAAATAACAAAGTAGGAATGGGAGGATAAAGCTATATAAATACATATTTGTATTTTTATTTGATTGTGGAATTCTTTTATTATCAACTAAATGCCTGAAAGTATACCCGACTGTTTCATCAACTGTAACTTATCAATACAAATCAGACATGCAGCATTGACTTAATACCTCAGAAGACTGGTGTCCAAGGTCATCAGTTCCACTAGTCTGTGGTGATGGGGACGATGGAGGTATGTGCTTTGAAAGAAAGACAACAAACATTTAGTGTAAAGCTTTGAGCCCCCCAAAATATGATGAGAGAGCGTACACAGCCTTGACTTAATACCTTAGAAGACTGGTGTCCAGGCTCATCAGTTCCACTAGCCGGTGTCGATGGGGACACGGGTGGTGTGTGCTTTAAAGGAAAGACAACAAACATTTAGTGTAAAGCTTTGAGCCCCCCAAAATATGATGAGAGGGCATACACAGCCTTGACTTAATACCTTAGAAGACTGGTGTCCAGGTTCATTAGTTCCACTAGCCGGTGGCGATGGGAACACTGGTGGTGTGTGCTTTGAAAGAAAGACTACCAACATTTTGTGTATGGCTTTGTGCCCCCCAAAATTTGATGAGAGACCATACACAGCCTTGACTTAATACCTCAATATGATAAGTACACACCTTTTGAAATGATTGATGTGATCTTCAAAGTCTGTATCAATTTATAGCTGTGTTAGGAATGCCAAGTCCGGTACAAACTTGACCCCAGAGTCCATCTCTAGCCGAGGAATTTGAATTTAGTTTAATGCCAGTCTTTTGCAGGTCCTCACATTTTTTAGAAATCTGTTTGTCCGAGATTTCCTTTGTTTTGTGCTATTGAAAAATAAACCATATGAGTTAAATCAAGAACATGTTGGACATAAATTATAACTGTAAAATGTTTATAAAATAAAGTTGCTCACCCCAAATAACTTAAAAAGTAGACTCTATATAAAAGTAAAAAGAAAAAGATGTTACGATAGCACCATACATTTTCTTTATGTAGAGTGCATCCTGCTCAAATAAATTCCAGAATTAAATTTAAAAGACAAAGTAAGGACTACAATAACAGTTTTATAGAAGGGAGTGGGACATACTTGGACAAAGAGTAGGCCTACTGTTTGTGCTAAACCATGTTGGGCATAGGATTTACTTTCATGAGTTCTTGTCATCCAGAGCCATTCATTATTGCCCCAAATACTTTTAATCATTTACATTTAATCCTACTGTTTTGTGTAGAATGTTATAATACATTAAAGGGACCAAATGATGTGTCTTTTATGCAAAGATTGACTGTATATGCAGGTCAAGATTAAAAAAATAATCTTCATGAAAAGGATGTGGCACTAAAAACTAAAAAAAGGTTTATTTTATGTCTTTAACATGTGAGACTGCATTAGATTTAGGATTTTTTTTTTTACCATGCACTTCTTCATTATTCACATTAGGACCAACATGTTAATTTCTGAAACATATGTTAATGTATGCTTTTATGCTTGCCAGGTGAACGATAATATATGATAAATAAGGAACAGAAGTTTAACTCAATTAAATTCACGAGCATGCTGTATGTGTGTGTATGTGTGGTGTGTGTGTGTGCGTGTGTGTGTGCGAGATAAGGAAAGAGAGAGAGAGAGAGTGAGGGATGGGTGAAAAAAAAGCTAGGTTTTTTTTGCACACCATCAGTTACTTCTCATTCTAAAACATTTACTTTGTATTTCTCTGCATAAAGAAATCATTACTAAGTCTGGCACAAATGGGTTTGAATATGTAGTATGAATTGTATTTGTGATGTTGACCGAAAAGAAAGTTCTGTTTATTTACTACTGTTTAATCATAATAACGCATATGTAGCACTGTTTATTTATTCTGTGCGTGACAGAAAAGAAAAGAAATTGATATAGTAACAGTTACAGTAACAGACTCAAGGTGAAAAAATGCCATTCACTGTATTACTGATGTTGACCGAAAAAAAAAATGTATGTCTTTGACCAGGGGTTTTAAAAAAGAACGGTTCTCGCCCTCGCTCTTTCTTCGGGATCTTTCGACCATCCTATGAAGACATTTGTAGGAGCGCCATTGGGCCTTTACGGGGCCTTTCCTCTCTCTCCTCCTCGGCACTTTGCGGCTCTGCTGTCACTCAACAAGCGCGTGCATGAACATGCGCAGGATGCATGGTCGGCTCATGTTACATGCCCGCAATATGGCTAGGGTGTAGGGTCTGGCTGCAGCCCTGGAGACCTGCGGTTTTGAGCCTCTGCAGTTTTGGGCCCCACAGATTTATTTTATTTTTTCTAAGAGAGTATTGTTTTTCTGTGTGTAGCCCTTGACTCTTTTTAAACTTTAAAAATGTTTTGTTAAGATCTGTCAGTCAGTTTTATTTATATAACCGAAAACCATCACAGAAGCCTGTGTTTGTCTCTCAGGGGATGTTGAGTTTAACGTGTTTTTATTCAGAGCGAAAAAACCAAAGTCAGACGAACAGACAGCCCCACCACTAGTTGGCATTATAACACAGAACATACACCCATTGTGAGAATTACATTATTACAACAGGGGACATTTCATATTAAGGTTTAGACTACAATCAGCATTATTTTTTCATGAGTATTGTTCGGTTCTTTAAGAATCTCCCCACCGAACGGGGACATCAGGAGAGGACACGTTGTTATAACTCGTTGTGGTTTTTTATTTACACTGATTGATTGTTCACATACAGTTGTTTAGTCCACAAATAGCAGGTTATAAACCTGTGGAAATAGAAAGGCTATGGTGTAAACAACAATATTAGCCACATACCTAATATACCATATTCTGAATAATATACAAATGTATACATATAGAATAAGAATATAAATTTTAAGCTAGGCAGTACTTAATATTATAAATATTATAATGTACATAGTGTTTAAACTCCATGACTAAACAAAGCACATATATCTAAACACAAAAATGCACATTAATATCAATGTTACACATTAGCCCATTACCCCAAAACCACAGATGTGTATGTTGGTCTAAAGTGAAAACAGTGAGTGTAGTTTTAGATAGCGACGCTCTGCACAGCAATCCATTACCAATGTAAAGCGATTGACTACATTTTCCATCCAGCACCACAAACAGGAAGTAGCTTGTGTGACAGTGAGACGCACCAATTTCAAACATTTACAGGAATATAGTCACGGATACTATCGAGTCAACAG
The DNA here is from genome assembly GCA_025617405.1 of Perca schrenkii. Taxonomy (NCBI): domain Eukaryota; kingdom Metazoa; phylum Chordata; class Actinopteri; order Perciformes; family Percidae; genus Perca; species Perca schrenkii. Next base: position 10,550,631 of record CM046794.1, read on the forward strand.
CGTTAAACATCAGACCGCAAATAAGGTTTTATCAGCGTGACCAACGTAACAGTTACAAACAACAACAAACATATCGTGCACATACACATCGGCAGCACAGCAGCTGCGCAACAGACAAGCCAACTTAAACCGCAGCTCAATGTAGCGAAACAGCAGCTCACCAGTGGCGCATCTCTCCCGACGAGACAACACATCGGAACCAGCACCCTGGCCCCGTCCACAGCCCACGCTCGTTCACCCCTGGACTCCAACACATCGTACTGGTCCACGTTTCAACTCCCGGCCCGTACTTCAATCAGGTAAGTCCCTCCCACCCATTAACCTGCGTTACTTCGCTGTTGAACACCCGTGACGTAGTTAACGCTACACCTCCCACTTGACCGCCTGATCATGTGATTTAAGGTGGTCACAGACAAATCATTACATTACACCATATTACATTAAACGTTCTTTTTTTTTTTTTTTCATTAAACGTTTTTTTTTTGTCTTTTTTTTTTTTTTGTTCTCGGGAGAAAGAGAAAGAGGGAGAAAACCAAAGGAAGGAAAGGGAGAGAGAGAGAGAGAGAGAGAGAGAGAGATAAAGAGACAATGTCTAGGAGTCACTGGTCTTCCACAGGGATGACGACTACCAGTCTTCTCACGTCCCTCCGCAGGATGACTGACGTCAGCTGCTGAGGGTTCCTCCTACGTTGCCCAACTATTAGGGAGGCAGGGAGGCCTGCACACGTCTTAATGTCAGCGTCTCTCACAAGTCCTTTCTTGTCAGGGTACACGGCCTGGATCCGTCCAAGCCAGAATTGTCCTCGCAGTGCGTTTTGATCAGCAATCCAAACAATGTCACCGACTGCTACATTCCTTTGGATCCGGTGCCACTTTGGTCGAACGAAGAGGTTGGGTCCGGCAAGTTCACTCCACTTCTTCCAGAACATATCCACACCAATCTGGATGGCTCTAAGACGGTGCCAGGGATGGGTGCACAAGTCAATTCCTTCTGTATCTCCTCCTCACCTGGTTCTCCCGAGAAGTAGAGTATTGGGAGTCAAATACTCTATAGAGTATTATTGTTCTTGTGCCCTGGCGTCAATTGGCCTTTCATTTGTGAGGTTAGCTGCCTGGTAGAAGAGGGTTTGGAGTTCACCCCAGGTGAGTGAACTTGTTGTCCCTCCAAGGCTAGTAAGAGCCCTTTTTATGAGCTTGACTGCAGCTTCCGCCGCCCCGTTGCGATGAGGTGCGTCAGCCGGATGAAAGTTCCAAGCCCACACTGTCCCATTCCCGGCGGCTTTGTCCTCTATGGATGCGTCCCGTAAGGTAGATAAGTACCTATGTAAGTCTTGTAGGGCAGGTTTAGCTCCAATGAAATTGGTCCCCCTATCTGACCACAGTTTTCTGGGATGGCCTCTCAATGCCACAAAGCGAGAGTAAGTTTGGAGAAAGCTCTCAGATGATTGGTCGTCAACGAGTTCCACATGAACTGCCCTTGACGCCATGCAACAGAATACTATGCCCCAAACCTTTTTCCCTGTTCTTTTCTTGACAGCATCCTTAATTTTGAAGGGGCCGAAGAGGTCAAGTGTGGTATATTCAAACGGGATAGCACGCTGTGAGCGTTCTGGCGGCAGATCACTCATCATCTGCTTGCACATCTTCCCTTTCAGTTTGCGACATGTAATACAGTCGTTCACAACTTTCTTTACTGTCCTCCGACCTTGCACAATCCATGCTGTCCTCCTGGTGCGCAGAAGCGTGGCAGCAACACCTTCATGGTTCTCGTTATGAGCTTCTCTTGACAGTAACATTGCGAGCCATGAACGAAGTGGAATTAAAGGAACAGCTGCTCCATCTTCTTTCCAGGACTTGATTCGACCTCCACAGAGAAGGATACCTGTGCTCTCATCCTTGTGGACCACTAAACGGTTCAGTGTTGAGTCCAAGAACTGACTGCCATCTTGGGCTTCGAGGACCAGGTCTGTGATGGCTTGTGCTCTCTCCTCAGCAGACAGGATGGAATGGTTTGCCTCCCACTTTAATGAGTCTGGTGCCTCGCGTTTTCTCAGCCAGGTTTCTGCAGCCCGTCGAGTCCAGGCTATGGAACCACACAGCTTGGACAGGGAACTGAAGCGTTGAGGTTCAAGACGCATCAGTCCAATCGCCCAGGGCCTTCTCTGTCTGTCTGTCGCTGATGTTGCACCCGGGACAGCTGATGCTGTCGATCTCCTGTTGACTCCTTTGTGCTTGCGGTCCACCTTGATGTCAGGCCCGCTGAGGCCAGTTCTTCCTTTTGACTGGGCCCTAGTGACCACTGCTGAGAAGGCTTTCCGCTGAAGTTTTCCCACATCTTCAGCAGCAGAGGGTGTAATCTCACTGGCCATCTTCATAGGCCAGTCGGTCTTGGGCAATTTCAAAAACTCAGGACCTTGCTGCCACCTCGACCCTTCCTTAAGTTCCTCAGGAGTTGCACCTCTGGTAAGTATGTCAGCAATGTTTCGTCTGCCTTCAATCCACCTCCAATCTTCCACATGTCCTGTTTCTGAATCTCACCGATTCGATTAGCGAAAAAGGTCTGGAAGCCGTAGCTGTCCTTTTGGATGGCTGCGAGGATTGTTTGGCTGTCCACAAAGTGGATCCATTGCTCGAATTTAATGTGGCAGTGCTTCTCAAAATACTTTCTTAGGCGGGTAGCAAAGACCGCGCCACAGAGTTACGCCTTGATCACATCTCCTTTTTGGTCGAGTGGAGTGAGTTTAGCCATGGATTCCACCAGTTTCATTACAACTGCTTTGTCTCTAGTTTCCCACCGCAGGTAGAGTACGGCCCCGTAGGAGGATTCACTTCCGTCTGAGAACGTAATCCCTGTTGGTGGGCCTATGGCTCCTGGCGGTGTGAGGCTTCTCTCAAACCTTACCTGGCCAAGTCTCACGAATTCTTCAAAAAGCGTTATCGCGGCTTCTCGAAGTTTTAGTGAGAGAGGGGTATCCCATGTGTCTTTAGATGGGTTATCCTTGCCAGCTTCCTGGAATGATTCTCGTACCAACATCACTCCCTTCTGCTTGACTGGTGATGCAAGACCAACCGGGTCATATAATGCGGCAATCTGGCTAAGAAGTATGCGTCGGGTAAGGGGATTTGGTGTACCTTCTCTGACATCTTCCATGCTCAGATTAACTTTTGTCCTCATTTTCCCTCTTTTCTTAGAGAAGTTGATAGTAGTCAACAACCAAAGCTTGTCTGTCTCAGGTTCGTAGCCAACCCCAAGCGCTTTGTTCTCCCCATCATGCATTTGATTGGGCAGTACCAAGGTCCTGGGTACAGTTGTTTCAGCAGGGGCTCCACTCCTCCCACTTTGGCGTGACAGAACCCACGGTTTGAGGAAGAAGCCTCCCGCTTTCAAAATCTTCTCCACCCCTTTGGTGATCCTTTCCAGCATCTTGAGGTTATCGTGTGAGGTCAGGATATCATCCACATAGCTGTCCTCAGTTAGAGCTCGCCGTTCTTCAATCATATCAGCGAACTGAGGAAGATTGTCCGTCTCCCTCATTGCAACTTGGGCATACATACATACATACATCCTGCGGGTTTATCACCAATATTGACTCTGATGACTGCAAACTCTTCAATGTTGTCCACAGGTTTGTCCCTCCAGAGAAAACGGTGGAGGTGAACTTCATTATCTTTCAGCCACACTGAGTTATACATCTTCTTCATGTCACCCAGTGCAGCATGGAGTCCACTCCTGAACCTCAGAAGGACACCTCTAATGGGATTGAGTACATCGGGACCCTTGTAAAGGAGATCATTTAAACTTATGCCTGAGATAATGCCTGAGATAATTCTGCTATTTATAAGTCTGTGATAACAGGGACTTTCCTTATTAAATTGAATCCCAAATCATATGTAATATGCCTCATATTTGACACTTTGACGGGCTTTTATTTTGAAACTATACATCAGAATGTCTTGATACTTAATGGGTCACACCATGGGGTCGTGTACTATAACCCTGAAGTGGAATCAGTCTGTGATAAGAGGGCATTTCCTTTTAAATGGAATCCAAAGTCATTTGTAATTAATCTCATATTTGAATCTTTGGTGGGCTTTTATTTTGAAACTATACATCAGAATGTCTTGATACTTAATAGGTCACACCATGGGGTCGTGTACTATAACCCTGAAGTAGAATTAGTCTGTGATAACAGAACGTTTCCTTTTCAATTGAATCCCAAATCATATGTAATATGCCTCATATTTGAATCTTTGACGGGCTTTTATTTTGATACTACACACCGGAATGACTTGAAACTTCCTGGGTGGCAATATGAGGAAGTGTACGTCTACTATTACCCTGATGTGAAATTAGTGTGTGGAAACTGGGCCTTGTTAGAAATTCCTATAAAAAAACTATTGGCTTAATTGTCAATTATTTGAGCTTTTATTTTGAAAGTAGATATCACAATTCCGTACATTTCCTTTGACGGTCTTTCCCTATGTACCGGACGAATGCTTTTATTTTTAAACCATTTCTGAGACGCTATTACCTTAAAGCTACTATAATCACGTACAGCAAAAAACTGGGTTGGCATCGTTCACGATGTGTCGGCTGGCTTGACCACAGTCTGCTCCCGTCCAGTCTCTTCCTTCAACATGCGCTGCAGAAGCAAGCCCCCGTCTCCCTCAATTTGAGGCACCAAGTGCTAAACAGCTTCCCGTCTCCACCCTTTTCCTCTTGTCCTCTATTCATGCCCAGCACCATTTGTTTTTAACTCCTTTCTCAACTAAAGCTGTATATGTAGCTCAGTATCTCTACATACTGAGAGTGTAACAGCTTTCATCACTCCTGTTTACAGGTGGATTTCAGCAGGGCAGGTCACATATTTTGATAGGCCTACTGTGAAATTATGTTACCCCAGGTCTAGTGCGACTTCTGGTGGACAAAACAAAAAATGGATGCAACTGAAATTGAGCAGCTGAAGACTTTCTTGCTTCATGGGCAGTTCCCAGAAGGAGCTGACAAGCACCAACGTTTTTCAATAAAAAGAAAAGCGTCCAATTTCTCCGTGATGGGTAAGGTATCGTTAATTATAGGCTATGGCCTAACAGTTACCGTGAGACAATTGAGTTTACAACTAAACCTTGTTGAAATAAGTGCATATCACGTACATGTAGTTGTAAATATAACTGCAGCATTATTTTACATGCTCAAATTTCGAAAATGTAAAATCATTAACTCTAGGTTCACTCTGTAAACCGTTCTTTTTTCATGCTGTATATGAACGTGATCACGATGTAAAGCTTCCAAAACCATCATGACTTTACGCTTAATGAGTAGGCCTAGCCTATATCGTTTGTGCATGCATGTACAGATGCACAGTTTTCAGAAAAGTTGCAGACATAACCATAAGATTAAGTATGTCAACGTTTTTGAAAATATTAACTATTTAAATAGCGGTCCGTTACACTAACTTACTCCCTTAAATTGTTGTTGTTGAATTCAGTTCTTCTAAAAAAGTAAAAGAAATACCTAAACCATTACTCTCCAGAATTCCTTTGATAAATATCATTTAATATCAAAGGTATCGCTTCATCTAATGGCTGATGGATTAACTGCTGCCTCTCATTACTATATCTAGTACATTCTTCAATAACATGTTCTATGCTTTCCTGGGTGTTACATACACTACACTTACCATCAGCATGTTTTTACAAATATCTTGTGCCATTATTCCATGCCACTTGTCGCAGGACAGTAAACAAGTTGTTGCTCCAAATGCCTCTCCCAAATTGTTATGTTCGACCTGCTTTAACAGTATAGCATATATGAGTATGACCAATTACATATGATATTCCACAGAAAACCAGCTTTATTACATCAGGAGGAAGGGGACACTCTTGGTAACTGCCAGCAAAGTTGTGAGCACAGCAGAGCAGGCAGATCAAATTTTTCAAGAATTTCACTGTGGAGACATCAGTGGGCATGCAGGCCAGTAGAAAACAAGAGATGCCATATCGCAGCGTTTCTACTGACCTGGCATGTCAGCAGACATAGAAAAATGGATAGGCTCTTGCACTGTAAAGAATACATAGATGGTCCAGTTTGAGGACATTGTCATTAACTGAATAAATGTGCTTACTACATTAACATCTGACATGTATTCTCTCTATAAACGTTTGCAGGTGTCACAGTGCACTGTGTGCCAATCCAAGAGAAAATCCATCAAAGTCCAACCAGAGTTCACCCAAATAACGGTATCAATTCCAGAATTTAATTTCAAAACAGAGTAGTTATAATAGCTAAAATCTATTTAGTTCATTATGTGAACTTTATCTACTATTATCTGTTAACAGACCAAGGCTCCATTTTAATTGGTGGGGATGGACCTAATCAGGAAGTTGTCGAAAACAGACAATGACAATCAGTACATCTGTGTGATGATTGATTACAGGACTAGATGGGCGCAGGCATACCCCATGAAACAAAAAAATGCCATGGAGGTCACAAACTGCCTCCTTAAGTTTGTTTATCAGTTTGAGGTTCCCAAAAGAATACTGAGAGACAATGGCAGGGAGTTTGTCAATAATGTAAGTGAAGTGTTTGCTGATGTAGATGGAAATGTACAATGGTTTGCTATGCCAAGAGTTACATGGATGCTTGCATGTCTTCTGTAGCTCAACACAGAGGTATGCAACAAAGCTGGGGATCAAGAGGAGCCTGTGTGCCCCCTACCACCCGCAGACGAATGGACTGGTGGACAAATGTAATGACACCATTCAGAAGTAAAATATTATTACCATATAGCAGTAAAATATGATGTGATTGCTACTTATGTCATGACGTCTTGGCATCGCCTTGGCTTGAGGTGAAGAGGAAGCACTGGCATTAGACTTTGGACTCCCCAACCTGTCCAGCTGCTGTTAGCTTGACTCAGGGACCTTTTACAGTTGCCAAGGTCGAGGGGAAAAGTGTGGACCTGATCGACACCAATGGCTTCCCCAAGGTCAGCATCAACCAATTGAAAATGTATTTGGAGGAGGACCCAAGAGTGCCACAAAGACTGAAAAGGGCCCCACCCCCTGTTGGCTCCTCGAACCCTGTCACCCCACCAGCCACTGTGGATGAGGATGAGGATGAGGGAGAGGATGATGATGAGGATGACGCCTCCCCAACCCTACCCCCTGTTGGCTCCTCGAAACCTGTCACCTCCCCAGCCACCGTGGATGAGGATGAGGGAGAGGATGATGAGGGAGAGAATGATGAGGGAGAGGATGATGATGAAGATGATGCCTGTTTTCAGTCGACAAGGTGACTCATAAAAACTATGTTAAAAAACTTTCCCTTAAAAAAACATATTTGACAATGTTTTCTCATATGTCATGTTGTTGGTGTACCAACAGGGCATTCATCCGGAAGAAAGGGTGCAATGTGTTGAGGTGGACAACCGGCACTTTTCCACACACCCCACCCTGCAGGGGGATGGCAACTCCTGTGGAGCCTTTGTCCTGAAAGTAAGTTTGTTGTTTCTGTGTAGACTGTCCTTTATCTGACCTAACAGCTAATTACGTTTTTGTCACATTAGTATGCTGAGAAGATACTAAAAGATGAGCCACTGATATTCTCCAATAAAAGAGCAGCAGTGGCTTGCTACAGGAAGGAGGTGGCCAGGGCACTTTTGAAGAAGTCTGGTAATTTAGCTTATATTCTGGTCTATAATCATGATGCATGTATTCCTACACATATTGACAAGTGTTATTGTATTGACACAGTTGTTGACAAGTCTTATTGTTGGCACTGATGAACAGATGACCTTCATGAGCTGTGCCACCATTGTGTGAGAACACAACTGTTTCTCTGAAGATGGGGAGATAACCAAATGGGTAAAGGATCCCATCATGATACTTCAATTATAGCGTCTATTTTACAGTGTATTTCAAATATTTACTCTCAAGTGGTTGCTTATTGTCCTCACCTTTGTTGTTACAGGTCCAATGTGACACATGTGACCGGTGGTTCCACATGATGTGTTAAACACATGGACCATGGAAACCCAGGCAGCAAAACCTTCAGTTGTGTGGCAAGTACAAGTGTGTAAATTAAATGTAATTTTATCGTGAAGTGGTTTTATGTGGGTATGAGTCAATTTCTGCAGCTTCATAGTGGGGTAACATAATTTCACAGTAGGCCTATCGAGTTTGACTCCTTAATTAAGCAGTGACAGTGAGTCACACATTCTGACGGCTGATAATTGTCATATATGGGTGACCTGTGAGATACTGGCTCTTTGATGACTCAAAATAAGAAAATATGTGTCCACATTAGTGTGAAGAGATAAAATAACTACCCCAAACAATATTTTGAAGTTTAACTCCTTTATTAAGCAGTTTCAATGGGGTCACACATTCTGACAACTTACCCCATGTGCTGGTCCATTAAATATTTAGTTCTTTCTTTTCTTAACAGTACAATATGATTATTTTTTAGGTAGGTTATTACAAAAACTTGTGCATGCAGTCACAAAGAAATACATGTTTAGAAACATTTCAGAGAAAATGTCCCTAAATATATTGTATTTACTTTCAGATAAACACACTATGCCTGAGGTGGAATATGGTCGCCAGCGGTTTACTTTTTCTCCTTAGGAAGCAATAACAAATCGCGAATAATCATAGAGCTTGCATCAGTGGATGTCATGTATCAATGTTTACGCCGTTTGCTTAGGCGCTCTTCTTCGCCCTCCATTGTCTACCACGCACGAGCAGACGATGTGCAACAGCGCCCTCTGTGGTCACAGTTCCCGATGGGTCACAGCTTTCAGTTCAACACCGGAATACTTTAAGCCCTGAGATTACAATAGAGCTTATGAATAAATGCTTATTTACATACATCCCATTGTTGCTGAGAGAACAGATCACAGGAAGGAAAGAAAGA
>CM046794.1:10570026-10673830 GCA_025617405.1 Perca schrenkii
CCAGTTCAACCCCTGCCCACTTGGACCATAAAACGTCTATGCAGGATCCATATATGCGTTCCCAGTTCAAACCCATGCCCACTCGGCCCATAAATGTGCCATGCAGGACCCATATATGTGTTCCCAGTTCAAACCCATGGCCACTTGGGCCATAAAAATTCTACGCAGGACCCATATATGCTTTTCCAGTTCAAACCCATGGCCACTTGGCCCATAAAAATGCCATGCAGGACCCATATATGTGTTCCCAGTTCAACCCCTGCCCACTTGGACCATAAAACTTCTATGCAGGATCCATATATGCATTCCCAGTTCAAACCCATGCCCACTCGGCCCATAAATGTGCCACGCAGGACCCATATATGTGTTCCCAGTTCAAACCCATGCCCACTTGGACCATAAAACTTCTATGCAGGATCCATATATGCATTCCCAGTTCAAACCCATGCCCACTTGGCCCATAAAACTTCTATGCAGGATCCATATATGCATTCCCAGTTCAAACCCATGCCCACTTGGCCCATAAATGTGCCATGCAGGACCCATATATGTGTTCCCTGATCAAACCCATGCCCACTTGGCCCATAAAAATTCTATGCAGGACCCATATATTTCCCAGTTCAAACCCATGCCCACTTGGCCCATAAAAGTGCCAATGGAAGACCCATATATGTGTTCCTAGTTCAAACCCATGCCCACTTGGCCCATAAAAATTCTATGCAGGACCCATATATGCGTTCCCAGTTCAAACCCATGGCCACTTGGCCCATAAAAATGCCATGCAGGACCCATATATGTGTTCCCAGTTCAAACCCATGTCCACTTGGACCATAAAACTTCTATGCAGGATCCATATATGCATTCCCAGATCAAACCCATGCCCACTCGGCCCATAAATATGCTATGCAGGACCCCATATATGTGTTCTCAGTTCAAACCCATGCCCAATTGGCCCATGCCTGTCCCTCATGGGGCCCATGTAATCAGCTCATATGGGCTTCCTATGTGGGACTCATACTACGAAACCTACATGGGACCCGCTGATTTCACCCAGCCAAAGCCCATGCCCACACAGTAACCATGGAACCCCTACTTAACCCGTCTGGGCCCCACATGTCATTGCTGGCTGGGCTGTGTAACCATCTTTCTCAATCTTTTTCAGTCCGTCCAGGACTTGGCACAAATTCAACAAATCCCCGTGAATATGGCGCGGCTTGCAATTTTGACCAATCACTGCAACTTTTCTGCAACTTTGACCTATCATCGCTGTTTCCTGCAAAACGTCATACGTTTTGCAGGAAACAGCGAGCAAACTCACTTCCTTGTTTCATTCAGAAGACGCAACTGACATGTGCCTACATTTGCCTACAAAAATAACATTGAAGGACTATGAAAAGCAGTATCCAGATGTTATTTACGAAAAGTAAAGTGTTTTGCAAAATGTGCAATATTGCTGTGGAACATAACGAAATCGTCTGTTGACAAACACTAAGCCACCGCTAAACATATGCAGAGATGACAGAAATGCATGGAGGATGTCTGCTTGTTTCTTAGGACATTTTTGTATTGCATTTGTATTTTGCTTTGCAATCTATTACAAATTAAATACATAAAATTATATAAAACAGGTATATCAAAAATGCCTAATGATCTTTGAAATACTGTAAATAAAAACTATTAATCTGTGACTGCTGATTGCAACAGATGAGCTGCACTTAGGTCGGGGTGCTACTTCTGGCTCTTGAGTTCGTGCATCTGAATTTAGTGGGGGTGTACTAATTTGGGTCAGCAAAACAGCAATGAAAGATAGTGTAGGATTTACGGGTCCCTAGCGTGGTCCCAGATGAACAGATGCTGGATTAGAGGTGTAAAAATGTGTAAACAATAGTAAGTGAATAAGGAACACTGTGTCATTCCTTTTCAGCAACAGTTTGCTTTCTGAGACAGAATGGCACCCGTACCCTCAAACTCTCCAGTCCCCAGAGGAACCATGGCTAAATATTATTGTCTAAAATGCTGTCACTCATCTGGCGATAACAATGTGCTTTGTGTGGATGAAGCATTAAGATGTTAAATTTGACTAATTTAGCGACTGTCTCTCTGCCTCGTAATGTTATCTCGAAATGTTGCTCATTTGTCTGTTACTGCAAAACCCTGCAAAACCTCACTTCCTTCCATCTACAGATCACTACTGATCAAAAGTTTTAGAACACCCCAATTTATTTAGTTTTTTATTGAACTTTTAGCAGTTCAAGTCCAATGAATAGCTTTAAATGGTACAAAGGTAAGTGGTGAACTGCCTGACTTTAAAAAAAGGTTAAGGTTACCCAAAACTGAAAAATAATGTACATTTCAGTATTTTACAAAAAGGCCTTTTTCAAGAAACAAGAAATGGGTAAACAATGTAAAGCTGTTCTACAGTAATGGAGGTTGATCAAGCTTTGAAAGTTGGTGCTACCAATTCCCACAGGTGTTCCAACTTGTCTGGATTACTTACCGGCAATTTCCACGTCCAAGTTGTTGGTTTTGTGGTTCTATTCTACGTGAATTCGCGAGAACTTGTGGGTCCTCGTGACTACAGCTGTCAGTCACGGCCGCAGCTGTGCCGCAACAAATCCGGACCTGGTGGGTATTGACGGACGGCGGAGCACGCAGCAGACACGCAGCGGAGCCGGTCCGCAGCCGTTACGCATCCAGTGGAAATCCCCGGTTATAGCCCCTTCGTTTGTATAAAAAGTATTGTTGGAACACACTGTGGTACCATACCCTCCTGAGCATTATTTGAACAGTATTGTACTGCAGAAAGTAGTGTGTTGCTATAAAAATGGTGGGAAAAAGACAATTAACAATGTTAGAGAGACAGACCATCATAACATTTAAGAATGTTGGTCTTTCCTACAGAGAAATTGCAAAGAAAGTCATTGAGTACAGTATTCTTCACCATCAAAAGGCACTTAGAAACTGGGGGAAACTCTGACAGGAAGAGGTCTGGCAGACCCAAAGCCACAACAGAATCAGAAGACAAGTTTCTGAGAGTCAACAGCTTGCGTGATAGGCGGCTCACAGGACAACAGCTTCAAGCACAGCTTAATATTGGTCGTAATAAGCAAGTCTCAGTTTCAACTGTAAAGAGAAGACTTTGACGAACAGCAGCCAGTGGTCTGTTATATAACAACCTAACCTAACCCAACTGTTGAAAGCATCTCCAAATCCAAAGGCATTTAAGGTGGAAAAAAGAAAGTGCCATTCGACTCTGTCGAAGGCTTTTTCGGCATCTAGACTTATCACCATACTGGGCAACTTCTGCTGACGCGACAACTGAATTACGTTTAACAGCCTTATCATGTTGTTACAGGAGTTCCTGTCAATAATGAACCCTGTCTGATCAGTGTTGATAACGGAGGGCAAAACCTTTTCAAGGCGCCGCGCTAGTGTCTTAGATAGTATTTTAAAATCGACATTTAGAAGACTAATAGGTCGATATGAAGGACATTCAACATTCCCTTTTTTAAGAATAAGACTAATATTGGCCTCTGTAAGTGATCGGTAAAGAGCCTTTGTTAAATGAATCATTTAACATCTCCAAAAAAGGTCCCATAAGCTCTGATTTAAAATATGTATAGAATTCACTGCTAAGGCCGTCTGGGCCTGGAGATTTCCCTGATTGTAAGGTCTGCAATGCCTCAAAAACCTCCTGCTTCGTGATTGGTCCATTCAGCCCCTGTTTTTGTTCCTCCATTAGTTTAGGTAAGGTAAGCTTCGACATAAATCTATCAATCAAGTCCTGCACCTCCGGGGGTTCTTCACTATTATATAACTGCTTATAAAATTCCTTAAAAACCGTACAAATATTAACTGTATCAGATTTACTATGTCCATTTTTGTCTTTAATGGATGAAATTGTCTGAGAGTCAGTCCTCTTGTTCACTAGTCTTGCAAGATACTTACTTGGTTTATTACCATGCTCATATAGTCTTTGTTTAGCAAATCGAATACTCTGCTCAGCTCTATGAGTAAGAAGAAAATTTAGAGACGCTCTTGTAGCTAACATTGCTTTCATATTAATATCAGAGGGGTATTTTGCATATGTCTTCTCCAAATCAGCAAGTTTGCCTTCTAATTCCCTTTGGGCTTCTAAAGATTTACGTTGCTTACTTCTAACATAGGAGATAATAAGGCCTCTACACCTTACAGGTCTCCCATAATATTGATGGGGTTATATCTGGCGTTTTGTTTATTGTGTAAAATATGTTAAATTCTGATTTAAAGTAGGAAATGAATTTGGGATCACTAAGTAAGTGTGGATTGAATCTCCAGGAATTAGAAGAGCACTGTTTTTCATTAAAGAGCAACTGTAAGAATATTGGGCTGTGATCAGAAATAGAAATAGTTCCTATATCGCAAGACACAATAGAGGAAAGCAGTAATTTAGGGATGAAAAAATAGTCTATCCTAGAACTACTCTTATAAGCATTGGAAAAAAATGTAAACTCTTTAGAAGTAGGATGCACAGTTCTCCAAACATCAATAAACCCAAACTCCTCACATGTGTCTATTAGTGCCCTGGCTCTTTTTGATGGGACCCTAGGATCTGCAGGCATTCTGTCCATAAGCGGGTTCAGGTGGCAGTTAAAGTCCCCACCTACAATACAACATTCAGTTTCAAGTTCTGCAAACTCCAAGAATGCCTTTGTGACAAAGTCAGTAGGGTGATTTGGTGGTGCATACACATTAAGAATTGAGATGTATTTCCCATACAGCAGACCCTTAATTATAATATATCGCCCACTACTGTCCTTAAAACAAGATTCCAGTTTAAAGGGCAATTTCTTATTTATCAGGATACATACCCCTCTGCTGTTTGATGTGTAGGATGAGAAAAAAGTCTGACCAACCCAGTCCCGTTTAAGTTTAAGATGTTCTTGATCCTTCAGATGGGTTTCCTGTAGGAGGGCAATTTCCACTCCTTCCTTTTTGAGAGAGGTGAGAATCTTCTTTCTCTTCACTGGGTGATGAATGCCCCGTACATTCCAAGTACAGAGTTTAATACTAGGAATATTCACAGGTAAATTAAGTACTTATATCTTAAATTGTTGCTACTCATCACTGTCATGTTTATCATTATCCACAGCCCACATCCAGCCTGTCTTGGGGCAGCATAAATAGCATACTAATGGGACTGAGCATGCTAATAGTATGTAACAAAACAGTGGCCATTCCTGGAACAAAACTATTTACAAACACTAACACTAGGTCCTTCACAAACTGTTCTAGAACCTCTAAACTTGAGATCACACCACAGAGAGCAAGTTCAAACCCTCCTTTCAGGTGGAAGACCCCCTGCCTAACGCTAAATGCAAGCACACTCCTACTTACTTATCTGGCACAGTAGGTTGTAACATTGGTGGCTAACAATGTAGACAGACAATATCCCTACCACTAATAATAAAAATGATATTAAGTGACCAATATATAGATCTAATAGGAAAAGATAACAAAATAGAAAGAGAAAACACATTTGGTAGGGTACTGGTCCTGATGGCAGTGAAAATTAGGGATAAAGTACAATCCAAAAAAAAAAGAAAAAAAAAAAGAAAAAAAAAAAACACCAGTCCCGCAACTCGTGATCCTCAAACTTCCATAGACATAGCCTACCCCTTGAAGCATCACGTAACTTACACAGGAGGTACGAGTGCGTCTTGAGTAAATACCGTTTATTTCTAGTAGTAGAACCGAATAATACCCCCTGATATTTATTTATTTATGAAAAATATATCGCGGACTGAATCAAGAGTCCGCAGGGGAACATATTAGGGAGTTAAGGCGAAACATAGTCAGGTTAAGTTCTCTAAAACCTCCCGGTGAAACGCCCGACAATTATCACATGAAAGTGGCTCACCTCATCTAATCTACAGAGCAGCTACAGAGAGTCAACAAATGATGAAGCCTCTTCTGGAGAATTAAACGTTTTAACCGTGTCATTCACTGTAATCCTGAGGGAAGCGGGGTAGATCATGGCATAACGAGCTCCCTCGATGTTCTGTAGCCTCTTCCGTACCTGGTCATATTTGCGTCGTCTTTTCTGCGTAGCAGCAGCAAAGTCCGGGAAGAAGTGAATCCTCGCTCCGTCCTGACGGATATCTTTGAGTCGTCTAGCCGCATCCATCACCCTTTGTCGGTCACCGAAGTTATGAAATCTCACTATCATTGCGCGTGGGAGTCTTGAAGTCTGGGGACCCGGGAGCCTGTGCGCCCTTTCCAACTTGATACGGCCCGCTTTGGTGTCTAGTTGTAGGAGCTGGGGAATCCAGGACTCCATAAACTTCGTTGGGTTTGTCCCCTCCAACTTCTCTTGCAGGCCAATAATTCTCAGGTTTTTGCGTCAACCTCTATTCTCATAGTCCTGAAGCCGTTCTGTCAGCTCCTTCGCTGTTTTTTCCAAAACTAGCAAACGCTGCTCAGCATCAGTAGATGCATTTTCCACCACTAAAATTCTGTGTTCCGCCTCACTGACACGGTCAGTGACTTCTTTCAAACTCTGAGAAATATTTGTGGTGATATCGTGCAGCATCTTTTCTAATTTTTCATCCATCATAGTGGCAATATTCGCCGTCATCGTTTCAAGGGCTTTGGTCAGACCCGGGTCAGGTGTCGTGCTAGCGTTAGCCGCTAGCGTAGCATCGTCGTCTTGGGAGGAGGCCACAGGTATATCTTTCTTCTTCAAAACTTGTTTAGGAGGCATTTTACCCGTAGGTCCATCCATCCATCCATCTTCGTCCGCTTATCCGGTGTCGGGTCGCGGGGGGAGCAGCTCCAGCAGGGGACCCCAAACTTCCCTTTCCCGAGCAACATTAACCGGCTCCGACTGGGGGATCCCGAGGCGTTCCCAGGCCAGGTTGGAGATATAATCCCTCCACCTAGTCCTGGGTCTTCCCCGAGGCCTCCTCCCAGCTGGACGTGCCTGGAACACCTCCCAAGGGAGGCACCCAGGGGGCATCCTTACCAGATGCCCGAACCACCTCAACTGGCTCCTTTCGACGCAAAGGAGCAGCGGCTCTACTCCGAGCTCCTCACGGATGACTGAGCTCCTCACCCTATCTCTAAGGGAGACGCCAGCCACCCTCCTGAGGAAACCCATTTCGGCCGCTTGTACCCTGGATCTCGTTCTTTCGGTCATGACCCAGCCTTCATGACCATAGGTGAGGGTAGGAACGAAAACTGACCGGTAGATCGAAAGCTTTGCCTTCTGGTTCAGCTCTCTTTTCGTCACAACGGTGCGATAGATGGAATGTAATACCGCACCTGCTGCGCCGATTCTCCGACCAATCTCCCGCTCCATTGTGCCCTCACTCGCGAACAAAACCCCAAGGTACTTGAACTCCATCACTTGGGGTAAGGACTCATTCCCTACCCGGAGAAGGCATTCCATCGGTTTCCTGCTGAGAACCATGGCCTCCGATTTAAAGGTGCTGATCCTCATCCCAACCGCTTCACACTCTGCTGCGAACCGATCCAGTGAGTGCTGAAGGTCACAGGCCGATGATGCCATCAGGACCACATCATCTGCAAAGAGCAGCGATGAGATCCCCAGCCCACCGAACTGCAACCCCTCCCCACCCCGACTACGCCTCGATATCCTGTCCATAAATATTACAAACAGGATTGGTGACAAAGCGCAGCCCTGGTGGAGGCCAACCCTCACCTGAAACGAGTCCGACTTACGGCCGAGAACCCGGACACAGCTCTCACTTTGGTCGTACAGAGATTGGATGGCCCTGAGTAGAGACCCCCTCACCCCATACTCCCGCAGCACCTCCCACAGTATCTCCCGGGGGACCCGGTCATACGCCTTCTCCAAATCCACAAAACACATGTAGACTGGTTGGGCATACTCCCGTAGGTTTGTTCAAGAATCGATCCAGGGACATCACATGGAGTAGCCACTCCGCTTATCCGTGAGATTGAACGCCACCAAGAATAAAAAATGTCAATATTGCAGGATGTGTGCCAGAAGTGTGCCAGAGCTCCGCCAAAGCGTGTCTACTCGGGTGCTTGCATCACCGGAAGTCGTAAATGTATATTTTTAGATATATCATTCAGTCGGTCCGCTTCTGCCTTTTTTCTCACTTTTTTGTTTTTTGTTTTTTACAGAGGCAGTTTCCTTCTTTACATATTATATGCTTCCTTTGCTTTGAAGGCCTATTAATGGACATAGAAAAGAAAGACTCTGAAGAAATTGGACTCTAACATCTAGAAACTATAAAGATAATTAAGTGATACATTTAATGTACACTTTAAACAGACTGTAACACAGTGTAACAACAATTTCGGGCAGATACGACAACGTACACTCAAGTTACAACAACTTCTTTGTTCATCGCTAAACACTCAAAATGGCCGCCACGCCACGCCCACACCGTCTGACGAAAAGGTTTTTTTTTATAACTTTTCATCTTTAAGGTTTTGAGATGATACAGACCAAGTTTGAAGTCCATCGGATGTAATCTCTAGGAGGAGTTCATTAAAGTATAGGACCTTGACTTTTAGGCCTACGACTTTAAGTAAATATCGGCCTTTATTTGTCCTCAGGGTTGGACTCTTATGAATCCTGAAAAGTTTCGAGCCAGTTGGACAATGTACACTCGAGTTACACCCACTTCCTGTTTCGGTGGCGAAACGCACAAAATGGCCGCCCCGCCACGGCCACGCCCTATGACGCCCTTTTCTTTTAAAAATTTTTCATCTTTAACGTCTTAAGATGGCACAGACCGAGTTTGAAGTTGATCGGATGAAATCTCTAGGAGGACTTTGTTAAAGTACGACGTGGAAATGGCCAAAATCACACTAATTTCAAACTTTCAATTCAAAATGGCAGACTTCCTTTTGGGTTTAGGGTATGGCTGTAATTTTTTTTACATCTTGACATGATAGATATGTCAGAATCAGAATCAGAATCAGAAAGGGTTTTATTGCCAAGTACGTTTTTTGACACATACAAGGAATTTGTTTTGGTGTTGTTGGTGCACATCACACATTCTCTAAATGTAATATTAAACAATATAAGTATAGGTATAAACAATATAAGTATATGTACACAGTATGTATTAAATTAAAAATAAAGATAGAAATAAAATAAAATAGATAAATAAAGAGCAAAGAGCATTAGAGCAGAGAGAACAGTGGCATGAAGAGCCAGGTGGAGAGTCAGGGTGGTTTCCCGGGCCTTGTTAATAAGGCTAGTGGCGGAGGGGAAAAAGCTGTTCATGTGGCGTGAGGTTTTGGTCCTGATGGACCTCAGCCTCCTGCCAGATGGGAGTGGCTCAAAGAGTTTGTGTCCGGGGTGGGAGGGGTCAGCCACAATCTTTCCAGCACGCTTCAGAGTCCTGGTGGCGTAAAGGTCCTGGAGCGGCGGCAGATTGCAGCCAATCACCTTCTCAGCTGACCGAATGACACGCTGCAGTCTGCCCTTGTCCTTGGCAGTGGCAGCAGTGTACCAGATGGTGATGGAGGATGTGAGGATGGACTCAATGATGGCTGTGTAGAAGTGCACCATCATTGTCTTTGGCAGGTTGAATTTCTTCAGCTGCCGCAGGAAGTACATCATGTGTACCAAGTTTCGTGAGTCTACGTAAAACGCATTGCAGGGGCTACATTTTTTTATCTTTCTAGGGGGCGCTAGTGAGCCATTTTTGTGCGCCTCTTCCCGAAACCCTCAAAATACGTACATTTTCACCAGACTTGATGCGACCGCCAAATTTGGTGAGTTTTTGAATATGTTAAGTCCCTCAAAAAGGCAATTCATTTGACGGGAAAAAGAAAGAAAGAAAAAAAAAATTCCTTCAGTTTCAACAGGGCCTTCGCCGCTGTCGGCGCTCGGGCCTTAATTAAAGCTGCGAGCAGCGATGGACGGGCCCTCGCGCCTCGGTGTGCGTTGGGGTTACTGGTGGACTCCGGGCCCTGCGACCGTGCATTTGCGCTGCACTCAGACACCGCAGACTCCCTGCTGAGTTCAACGATAACTCACACAAGACTCTATGTCATACATTTGATTAGCTGTGAAAGGGGGCGTGGCTAATGAATAGGGGGCGGGTCAAACCATCACCAATTAAAAAAGAACTCTCTGCTGAGTTCATTGATACCTCACATAAGACTCTACCTTAAACGGGTCACCATTTATGAAAGGGGGCGTGGCTAAGTACAGAGGGGCGGGCCAAACAATCACCAATGAAGAAGGAAGTCTCTGCTGAGTTCAGTGATACCTCACACAAGGGTCTACATCAAATGGGTCATTAGTTATAAAAGGGGGCGTGGCTAAAGCATAGCGGGCGGTTCAAACCATCACCAATTAAAAAGGAACTCTCTGCTGAGTTCAATGATACCCCACACAATACTCTACCTTAGATGGGTCAGCATTTATGAAAGGGGGCGTGTCTTAAACATCCTAGATTTGTGCACGATTGCGGTATTTCGTTTTGAGTGCAGTCATTTTTGAGAATCCTGCCTCACACAAATATGCCGACACAAAAGGGAGGAGAATCTTCAAGGCGACGTCACAGAGTTGAGAGTATTCCTGCATCAATGCTGCCTAGAATGACGAAAGAGGGCAGGAGGTCAGTGGCGTAACGAGCCAACACCGGGCCCCTAAGCAGGATTATCAAGGCGGCCCCCCCTACTACAGCACGTGATGACGGCGCAATGTCCCCGAGCAGGCTACCGTGAATAGGACAGGATAGGATCATAGAGACACAGCATATAAGAGATGAGATGACTGACAAAATCAGGAGTAGCCTACGCACACCACAACAACAAAAAAACACTGGTGAATGCGCACCATAACACATGAAAAAACACACAAGGGCAGTCCTTCCAGGATTTCACGGCCTTTTTTTGAGCTTGTCGCGGCCCAAAATGCCTGATTTCACGGGAGCTTTTGTTAAAAATTGCGATAAAAGTTGTGGTGTCTTTTGTATGTGTGTTGCAATGAAGTTGCAGAAAACAGTGAAAGTTGCATCCACCGTGTGTGATTGCGTGCGTGCGTGTGTGCGCGCGGCAGTCATGGGGGAAATGGAGCAGCAGCCCCGCCCGCTGCAGAGAGCCGACAGTATTGAAACAGCAAAAAAAAACGTTACAGCGTACATTGATGTTACAATGTATACACGTTGGCAGTACAGTCTGAAATGTTTTGCACGGCCTTTCGCTGTACGTTTTGTTGGTAAATGTGAGATGTTCGAGTCACACACACGATCGTCTTCATAACAGAAACAAGGAAATTAATTTGACCCGTTGACGCTGGTCAGTGGCTGTTTTCTCATTGCTGACAGGTGCTCAGATGCTGATTGAAAAAGAGAGGAGAAGTCGTGTGACGTGCCTGCATCAGTGATAAAGTCTGCAAGGCTGGGGAACATGTCGCAGTTCCCTCGACTGATGCGGCCATGCCGTACGTCAAGTTTTTGTGTGAAGGCGTCCACTCTGTCTGCAAGGTGCAAAATATGAGTTTATATGAGGAGTGGTGTGTGTCTCTTCTCTGCTCTGACTGCAGGCTGGGACTGCTGTGCAAGGCTACTGAGAGACTGACCACCTGTGAGTGCTTTTGGACAGGGGAGGGGCTCACGGCAGCACCCGCTGCTCGTTGAGCACAGTAACTGCAGAGTGATACGTGCTTTCGAGTCTCCAAACACAACAGAAGTCTCCAATAACACCAGTAAAAGTCGCTAGATTAGTTTTTGACAAAAAAGTCGCCAGGAAGATCATTTGTTTGTGTGTTATAGTCCAACCACTTGCATTTCAACATGGGGGAAATTTTCTTTCAGAATTTTTTTGTTGTTGATTTTTTTTTACTCCCATCCTGTAGCCTACTCGCGAGGGGGGGGGGCACTGATTGAGAACCACTGCTCTACGTCATACAGTTCATTAGCTGTGAAAGGGGGCGTGGCCAAAGTATAGGGGGCAGGCCAAACCTTTACCAATAAAAATGTCTCTGCTGAGTTCATTGATACCTCACATAAGACTCTACCTTAAATGGGTCAACAGTTATGAAAGAGGGTGTGGCTTAAGCATAGGGGGCGGGCCAAAGTATAGCACCTTGACTTTTAGGCCTACTTCCTGTTGCCACTAGGGGGCGCTATGACTTTAAGTAAATATCGGCCTTTATTTGTCCTCAGGGTTGGAGTCTTATGAATCCTACTCTCGAGTTACACCCACTTCCTGTTTCGGCGGCGAAACACACAAAATGGCCGCCCCGCCACGGCAATTTCTTTTCACAAACTAACAGCTGTGAAAGTTGTGAGAGAATGTCTGAGACATATTGAAGGTGGTTTGGTGTCAACATATTCATAAATGAGAAACCTATTAAGATGTTAACCTTTATATATGCATTTAATAGCCAAAAGATCAGGAATATTGGTATTTTTTCACAAACTAACAGCTGTGAAAGTTGGGAAAAGATGTCTGAGAAATATTACAGGTGATTTGATGTCGATACATTCATACATGAGAAACATATTAAAATAATCTTTATATATGCATTTTACAGACAACATGTCAGTTATGCAGATGCTAAGGGATTTGCTAAAGACTTTTTCACAAAATTGCAGCTGTCAAATCTGTAAAAGGACGTCTGAGACATATTACAGGTGGTTTGATGTGATTATATTCATAAATGAGCAAGCCATTGAATTGAAAAGCTTTAAATATGCATTTTAGAGACAATGGGTCACTGATGAGGATGCTAAAGGATTTGCTAAATACTTTTTCACAAACTAAAAGCTGTGAAATTTGTGAGAGGATGTCTGAGACATATTACAGGTGGTTTGATGTGATTATATTCATAAACGAGCAAGCCATTGAATTGAAAAGCTTTAAATATGCATTTTAGAGACCATAGGTCACTGATGAGGATACTACAGGATTTGATAAAGACTTTTTCACAAACTAACAGCTGTGAAATTTGTAAGAGGGGGTCTGAGACCTATTACTGGTGGTTTGATGCCAGAATATTCATAAATGAGAAACCTATTAAATTGATAACCTTTAAATATGCATTTTTTATACACCGATGAGGATGCTAAGGGATTTGCTAAAGACTTTTTCACAAACTAACAGCTGTGAAAGTTGTGCAAAGATATCTGAGAAATATTACAGGTGGTTTGATGTCAACATATACAGAGATGAGAAAACTATTAAATACATAACCTTTAAATATGCATTTTATAGACAATTGGTCACTGATGAGGATGCTAAGGGATTGATGATAAACACAAAGTAAAAGCTGTGAACATTTTGAGACGATGTTTGGAAAATATTACAGGTGGTTGGATGTCAGTATATTCATTAATGACAAATGTGTTGAATTAATAATCTTTAAATTTGCATTAAATAGCCAACAGATCACTGATATTGATAAGGTATTTTCAAAGGATTTTTTTCACAAACTAACAGCTGTGAAATCTGTGAGGGGATGTCTGAGACATATTACAGGTGGTTTCATGTCAATATATTTATTAATCAGAAAATGGTTGTAACTACCATTGTTATTGGTAACTATAGCATACATCTTTATTTATCTTTATTTATTTTTACTAATTCACAAGTGTGACATGTTTAATGGCTCTCTCTCTCTTTAATGGAAGTGGTTTGAGATGTCTATGTTGTAAAACAAAAAAGTTAATGAAGATTAAAATGAGTGGAGTTGCAATTTTACGACAGTCCCTAAGTACGTCTATAGAGTTCGGGATCGTTTCTTCACGTCGCAATGCATTGTGGGAATCACTGTATGGAAGTAGATGTACTGTATAGTAGGCAGCATAGACATAATGGTAGGCAGTAGGTAATTGAAATTGTAATGTTGGTCATTTGAGAAGATTAGGTTTTATTTAGGTTATTTTAAAGGAGAATTACGGCCAATTTTTACGTTAATCTTGATCGCTATAGCTACGCGAGTACTTTCGATAGAAAAAAACCCGACCCGAATCAGTGCAGGTAACACGGAGAAGCTGCAGCTACATGTAGAAACGTCCCCTGAGCTAAAACGGCAGTTGTCGGAGCAAGTTTTAGAGTGCCTTTGTGCCTCTTAACAGACACAAAATAAAATTAATATGTCTGTGCCACATGAACAGTGTCCTTACGTAGCAACAACAAGATGCGTTTTCAACTCAGACATTGTTTAAATTCACCTACCCTGGTCCCTGTCTCGATCCTGCCGGTAGCTAGGTTGCCCTGCTAGCTGATAGCCGTTAGCTGCTAACTGCCCTGCTAGCTGATAGCCGTTAGCTGCTAGCTGCCGTCCGGTGAGTGTATTCAGACAGGCTTCTGTGATAATCATCCCAATAACAATCCACGGAGCGGTGGTGGTGTGGCTATGTCCTCCAGTTACTGAAGGCTAGCTTTAGCTTGCGCTTGGAGCAGCAAGTTCATCTGCCTGTTGCCCCTCTGTCTGTCTCGTTCTATCCAACTCTTGTGAGGCTAGTTCTTTGTCTGTATAATCGGGTTCGAATAAATAAGGACAACCATCAAACTCAAAAAGCTCTTCAGTGTGTTGTATATCTGCTATATTCTCCAAAGTTACGTTACTCCAAGCTTCTTCCCTTGTAAACAACTCCGCTCTTCACACACTACGTTCCAATCTGCACACTATTACCTTTTTTTCAGCTGGCTAAACTTCAGTAACGCTATTACTGTGCAAGCCACATACATCGTTTATCCCATTTCCATGTAGTTACATAGTCACTGATATGGTCATAACCACTACAGTGCTCAATTACCTATTTTTGAGGGGGAAATAAACTAAACTTTTCACTGTGAAGGCATGATCTGTCCTATGCAGGACATCCACCAGACCACCGGGCGCTCTGGAGATTTTTGTCGACTGCGGGAGGGGGATGAAGGCTGCTTGGCTGGCTAAGGGAACTAGCTACCACACAGACCGACACTGACAACCTCACGGCACTTTCACAAAGTTAATGTATTATTATCAAAGCTGGGGTCTTTTTGCTTTGCTTTGTTGTCAACTCTGTTAGCATTGCAGCTAACGCTAACTGATAACTGATATTTTTATGACATACATACTTATGTCCTCATTTTTTTTAAGTAGTGTTGTTTGGCTTCACTATTAACTTTGTCAGTATACAGTATAGCCAACTTTTTTTTGTCACAGTCCATAACTCTTTCTCGGTGGAGGTGGAGACCAGCCGGCTACGCTATTATCTTATTCCCAACCGGCGTTTGCCTTGCCTCTAAAAAGGACGCCGCTACCCACAATGCACCGTTCCATAACGTCTACGCCCGAGCTCTATTGTGACGGGCACATTGGACAGACATTCAGTTCTTTGCGCTCTAAACTGTGTCGTTATTTTTGGTGATTTTGAGTTAAAAAATAAGTGTGAAACGTCTGTCTAAATAAGATCTCCAACATACCCAAAATCGAAGTACTGACACAGAGCTATTGAAGGTAACATCTGCGAAAACCGACGAATGTCAAACATTAAACTATCTTCACCGCGGTCGTATTCCAAGCCTACATTTTATATTTAACTGGCCTTACAAAATGTAGAACACATGTCAACATATTGCGTGAAATAAATTTATTTAAAACCTCAAAACCGTTAACGTTAGTTGACGTTAGCTACATCTTGTAAAACCTGCCCAGACATCGTCGATTAAAAAAAAAAGCTGTCACAGACTTGACGTGACTGGTTGTTGGAACATTAACGGTTATAAAAATATCCAGAAATCTTCTACACTAAAAATGTTTCACTTTAAGATGAAAAAGAAATCTAAATACACTGGTTCCCACTTTTTAAAACATTAAATTTAAATTAGGATAATAACGATAAAGAAAGCTTATAGTAACCTCAACTCATATTAACTTTAATGCATACAATAACCACTGACAGACAAAATGTGTTTGATGAAGAAAATAATGAAACATCGAAATAATACGGTACTAAATCAACACATAACTTACCAAATTAGCGCACCCAAAGAGAACATCAATATAACGGCAGTCAGTGCCGTTATATTGTGTGACTTTTCCAAAGGCTCGGTGCGTGCAGGGTGCGTGGCTCGATTAGGTGGCACATCGAAGCACGTACGCACGTACGTGACGTCTCAGCGATTACTATTAAACTACTTGAGTACAATGACGAAAAATAATTAAAGTGGTTGAGCACTGTAAACTTGAGATTACAAATTTGTACTAATGACTCAGAAAAATAGTGGAGAATTAACGTTTTTGAATTTTTGACAAAACAGAACTCATTTTCTTTAATTAAAGCTGCGAGCAGCGATGGACGGGCCCTCGCGCCTGGGCGCGCGTCGGGGTTACCAGCGGACGACGCTCCTTGCGACCGTGCATTCGCGCGGCACTCAGACACCGCAAATCGTCACCAATGAAAAGGGAACTCCCCGCCGAGTTCAACGATACCTCACACAAGACTCTAAGTCATACGGTACATTAGGTGTGAAAAGAGGCGTGGCTAAAGCATAGGGTCAAACCATCTCCAATTAAAAAGGAAGTCTCTGCTGAGTTCAATGATACCACACACAAGACTCTACCTTGGATGGGTCAGCATGTATGAAAGGGGGCGTGGCTTGAACATAGGGGGCGGGTCAAACCATCACCAATTAAAAATGAAGTCTCTGCTGAGTTCAATAACACCTCACACAAGACTCTACCTTAAACGGTTCAAATGTTATGAAAGGGGGCGTGGCTTGAGTAAGTGGGCGTGGTCATATTATAGGGGGCGGCTCAGTATCACATGTAGACCACACATTCTGAGTTTCATGCAAATCGGATGATGTTTGTCATATAAGGCAGATTTCCTGTTGCCAGCGGGGGGCGCTATGACCAAAAGTCAATTTTGGCCTGTAGGTGTCAGGCCTTGACCCTTGTCAATTGTGAGAAATTTCGGGCAGATACGACAACGTACACTCAAGTTACAACAACTTCTTTGTTCATCGCTAAACACTCAAAATGGCCGCCACGCCACGCCCACACCGTCTGATGAAAAGTTTTTCTTTTAATAACTTTTCATTGTTAAGGTGTTGGGATGGTACAGACCAAGTTTGAAGTCCATCGGATGAAATCTCTAGGAGGAGTTCGTTAAAGTATAGCACCTTGACTTTTAGGCCTACTTCCTGTTGCCACTAGGGGGCGCTATGACTTTAAGTAAATATCGGCCTTTATTTGTCCTCAGGGTTGGACTCTTATGAATCCTGAAAAGTTTTGAGGTAATCGGACAACGTACACTCGAGTTACACCCACTTCCTTTCTCGGCGGCGAAACGCACAAAATGGCCGCCCCGCCACGGCCACGTCCTATGACAAAAAGTTTTTCTTTTAACAACTTTTCATCTTTAACATCTTAAGATGGCACAGACCGAGTTTGAAGTTGATCGGATTAATTCTCTAGGAGGAATTCGTTAAAGTACGACATGTGGAAATGGCCAAAATCGCACTAATTTCGAACTTTGAAATCAAAATGGCGGACTTCCTGTTGGGTTTAGGGTATGGCTCTAATGAAGTTTTTTGTACGTCTTGACATGTTACATTTGTGAACCAAGTTTCGTGAGTCTACGTTAAACGCACTGGAGGGGCTCAATTTATTTAACTTTGTAGGGGGCGCTAGCGAGCCATTTTTGTGCGCCTATTCCCGAAACCCTTAAAATACGTAAATTTTCACCAGACTTGATGCGACCGCCAAATTTGGTGAGTTTTTGAATATGTTAAGGCCCTCCAAAAGCCAATTCATTTGACGGGAAAATAATAATAATAGAAGAAAGAAAGAATAATTCCTTCAGTTTCAATAGGGCCTTCGCCGCTGTCGGCGCTCGGGCCCTAATTAAAGCTGCGAGCAGCGATGGACGGGCCCTCGCGCCTCTGCGCACGTCGGGGTTACCGGCGGACGCCGCTCCTTGCGACCGTGCATTCGCGCGGCACTCAGACGCAGTAAACCGTCACCAATGAAAAGGGAACTCCCCGCCGAGTTCAACGATAGCTCACACAAGACTCTACGTCATACGGTTCATTAGCTGTGAAAGGGGGCATGGCTAAAGCATAGGGGCCGGGTCCAACCATCACCAATTAAAAATGAAGCCTCTGCTCAGATGAATGATACCTCACACAAGACTCTACCTTAAATGGGTAGAGTCTTGTATGAAAGGGGGCGTGGCTTAAACATAGGGGGCGGGCCAAACCATCACCAATGAAGAAGGAAGTCTCTGCTGAGTTCAATGATACCTCACACAAGGGTGTACCTTAAACGGTTCAAATGTTATGAAAGGTGGCGTGGCTTAAACATAGGGGGCGGGCCAAACCATCACCAATGAAGAAGGAAGTCTCTGCTGAGTTCAATGATACCTCACACAAGGGTGTACCTTAAACGGTTCAAATGTTATGAAAGGTGGCGTGGCTTATGCATAGGGGGGGGCCAAACCATCACCAATAAAAAAGGAACTCTCTGCTGAGTTCAATGACACCTCACACGAGTCTCTATCTTAAACGGTTCAAATGTTATGAAAGGGGCGTGGCCTGAGTAAGTGGGCGTGGTCATCTTATAGGGGGCGGCTCAGTATCACATGTAGACCACATATTATAAGTTTCATGTAAATCGGATGATGTTTGTCATATAAGGCAGATTTCCTGTGGCCACGGGGGGGGCGCTATGACCAAAAGTCAATTTTTGCCTGTAGGTGTCCTCAGGCCTGGACCCTTGTCAATCGTGAGAAATTTCGGGCAGATACGACAACGTACACTCAAGTTACAGCAATTTCTTTGTTCATGCTAAACACTCAAAATGGCCGCCACGCCACGGCCACGCCCTATGACGAAAAGTTTTTCTTTTAACAACTTTTCATCGTTAAGGTGTTGGGATGGTACACCTTAAGTTTGAAGCCGGCGGACGCCGCTCCTTGCGACCGATTTGCATGGCAGTCAGACGCCGCAAACCGTCACCAACGAAAAGGGAACTCAACGATACCTCACACAAGACTCTACGTCATACGGTTCATTAGCTGTGAAAGGGGGCGTGGCTAAAGCATAGGGGGCGGGTCAAACCATCACCAATTAAAAATGAAGCCTCTGCTAAGAAGAATGATACCTCACACAAGACTCTACCTTAAATGGGTCAGCATGTATGAAAGGAGGCGTGGCTTGAACATAGGGGGCGGGCCAAACCATCACCAATGAAGAAGGAAGTCTCTGCTGAGTTCAATGATACCTCACACAAGGGTATACCTTAAACGGTTCAAATGTTATGAAAGGGGGCGTGGCCTGAGTAAGTGGGCGGGGTCATACTATAGTGGCTGGCTCGGTATCACATGTAGACCACATATTATAAGTTTCATGGAAATCGGTTGATGTTTGTCATATAAGGCGCATTTCCTGTGGCCAGGGGGAGGCGCTATGACCAAAAGTCAATTTTGGCATGTAGGGGTCCTCAGGCCTGGACCCTTGTCCATCGTGAGAAATTTCGGGCAGATACGACAACGTACACTCAAGTTACAGCAATTTCTTTGTTCATGCTAAACACTCAAAATGGCCGCCACGCCACGGCCACGCCCTATGACGAAAAGTTTTTCTTTTAACAACTTTTCATCGTTAAGGTGTTGGGATGGTACACCTTAAGTTTGAAGTCCATCGGATGAAATCTCTAGGAGGAGTTTGTAAAAGTATAGCACCTTGACTTTTAGGCCTACTTCCTGTTGCCACTAGGGGGCGCTATGACTTTAAGTAAATATCGGCCTTTATTTGTCCTCAGGGTTGGACTCCTATGAATCCTGAAAAGTTTCGAGGTAATCGGACAACGTACACTCGAGTTACACCCACTTCCTGTTTCGGCGGCGAAACGCACAAAATGGCCGCCCCGCCACGGCCACACCCTATGACGAAAAGTTTTTCTTTTAACAACTTTTCATCTTTAACATCTTAAGATGGCACAGACCGAGTTTGAAGTTGATCGGATGAAATCTCTAGGAGGAGTTCGTTAAAGTACGACATGTGGAAATGGCCAAAATCGCACTAATTTCGAACTTTGAAATCAAAATGGCGGACTTCCTGTTGGGTTTAGGGTATGGCTCTAACGAAGTTTTTTGTACATCTTGACATGTTACATATGTGTACCAAGTTTCGTGAGTCTACGTTAAACGCACTGCAGGGGCTCAATTTTCTTAACTTTCTAGGGGGCGCTAGCGAGCCATTTTTGTGCGCCTATTCCCGAAACCCTTAAAATACGTAAATTTTCACCAGACTTGATGCGACTGCCAAATTTGGTGAGTTTTTGAATATGATAAGGCCCTCCATGGATTTTTATTGGGATGATTATCACAGATGCCTGGCTGAATACACTCTCCAGATGGCAGCTAGCAGCTAACGGCTAACAGCTATCTGGCTGTACACACTCACCGGAGGGCAGCTAGCAGCTAACAGCTACTACCGCACTACTGTTTTTTTTAGGGGGGAATACACTTCAAGACTTGACATGACCTGTCCTCTGGAGGACATAGCCACACCACCGCCGCTCCGTGGATTGTTATTGGGATGATTATCACAGAAGCCTGTCTGAATACACTCACCAAACGGCAGCTAACGGCTATCAGCTATCAGCTAGCAGGGCAAGCTAGCTACCGGCAGGATCGAGACAGGGACCAGGGTAGGTGAATTTAAACAATGTCTTAGTTGAAAACACATCTTGTTGACACGTAAGGGCCCTGTCCATGTGGCACAGACATATTAATTGCATTTTGTGTCTGTTAAGAGGCACAAAGGCACTCTAAAACTTGCCCCGAGCACTGCCGTTTTAGCTCAGGGGACGCTTGTAGTACGTAGCTGCAGCTTCTCTGTGTTACCTGCACTGATTCGGGTCGGGGGTTTTTCTATCGAAAGTACTCGCGTAGCTATAGCGATCAAGATTAACGTAAAAATTGGCCGGAATTCTCCTTTAAGCAGCAAGAAATTCTTGCCCATCCAATTTTGAATTTCTGCCATGCATGCCTGTAATTTCAGAATCTGTGAATGGTTATTTTGTAATAGAGGGACATATAGCTGCGTGTCATCTGCATAACAATGAAACTGAACATCAAAGCTGCTGATGATCGAACCAAGAGGGAGCATGTAGATGGAAAATAGCATAGGGCCCTTGTGGTATACCACAGCCTACCTTGCAGAGTTCAGAAGTAGATTCTTTAAAAATGACACGCTGAAATCTATTGGATAAGTAAGAATTAAACCAAGAAAGTACTGTCCCTTTAATCCCAACATGTTTCTCAAGCCGGGCGAGAAGTATAGTGTGGTCTATTGTATCGAAAGCTGCGCTCAGATCGAGGAGTACTAGAAACGATGCATGGCCACCATCACATGAAAGCAGAAGATCATTTGTGACTCTCGTCAATACATGGACCTTGTGTCTATTCTCCTGGCATTCACACGGGCACTGAGATGTGGTGACTGGAAGCTGTACATGTCGTCCTTCAAGAGCATGAAGCCCTGGTTTGCTGCATATGATCACACCCACTACACGATGGGGTTCTGTATTCATAGCAGACATGGAACATCTGGCACAGACGGCACCACGGGTCTACCAGGGCTTCCTAGATGGTGATTTTGTAGCCAAAGAGGCCAAACACAGCTTCAACAAGGTGCCATTTGATCTTTGCCTTGAGCACATCAACAAAACCGGAAAGGTTGCTGGAGGATTGGTTGGCATCACTCGAAATGAGACAGTTAGAAACCGTTGGTCCATCACCTACAATGAACGTGCATCTTTAGCATAGGACACTAGATCCCTGTTTGGACTGACACATGATGGAGAAGATGATGAAGACAACCACAAAGACTGCCTTCCATCAAGACTCAGAAGGGATAATGATGATGTCATTCAACTTGTAGACCAATTCCAGAGATACCATGTCTTCCAACTGGAGAATATGTATGAGTTGGTGTCTTTGACAACCGGTGATGTTGCTTCAGAAGATCTACTGAATGATCTAACACATGCTGCAGAGTCTGGGAAACAAATGGTAACTGAGCTGGTGAAAAAAAGAATGAGCACAATGAACACAAACTTCCATAACAGCCTCACTAAGAGAAAACTCAAAACATTCTCAAATCTTTACAGAACAGACGGCAAACTTGGAAAACTCAAATCCAAGTGTGTGAAGCCTGACAGGGATATTTTCCGTCGCATCATTGTATCCATGGATAGTGGCAGAGATGTTAACATAGATGGGCTTCTCCAAGAAGAACTGTGCGCAGTCCCCCTTTCACTTGCCACAACAGAGTCAGTGCTCAGACCTACTAGCAAAGCTGACTTAGCCACCATACTACAAGCTGGTGCAAAAGAGACGAGCCTGAGTCCATCTCTTGTGAGAACATGCACTATCATTGATGGGATGGCTTTAGTAAGAACAATAGGAAAACTGGACATTTGGGGATTAGGCTGACATTTTCATACAGAAAGTGACTGGCAATCTACATGGGAACATTACTAGAGTGGCTGTAGTCTTTGATCAGTACCTACAGAACTCCATAAAGGGTGGAACCAGAGCAAAACGTAGCACCACGCAGCGAAAAATTTGCACCATTGTAAGTAATGATGTAAAGATGCCAGCTAACTGGAATAGTTTCATTGAAATGGACGAAAACAAGGCCAACCTGACACAATTCATTTCAAATGAACTTGAAAGGCATGTCATTCAGTATGGTCTTGAAATTGTAATAAGGGGGGGATTTGATGATGCTGAAAAAGTGGCAACGGCAGCTGGGATTGACGTTTCCCACCTACGGGCTGCACATGAAGAAGCAGATACCCGCATATTGCTACATGCTGTTGATGCCACAACCAAAGGGTATGAGAAGCTCATCATTCAGTGCAGAGACACAGATGTACTGTTGTTGCTTCTTGTGTTTGCACACCTGCTGAGCCCAGAAATTTGGATGAAAGCAGGAACTGCCAAGAAACCATGCTACATTAAAGTGCATGATATTAAAATGTCAAATTAGATTCTGGATGGTCTGTTGGCATTTCATGCCATCACTGGATGTGACACTACCAGTCAGTTCACTGGAATAGGAAAAAGGACGGCGTGGAAAGTGTTCCAGCCGTGCCCTCATCTTCTCCACAACTTTGGTGAGGATGAAGTACCAAGTCCAGCTATTCTATCCTCAGCAGAACAGTTTGTCTGCAAACTGTATGATCCAAAAACGACCAGCACTTCAATCCATGATGTTCGCTGTGCCCTGTTTCGGAAAGTGAAAGCCAATGTGGATACTTTACCACCAACTCAGGATGCCTTGTCTCTTACATCCATGAGGGCCCACTATCAAACAAAGGTTTGGAAACAGTCACTAGTGACCCATCCACAGTTGCCCTCACCAACCAGTTGTGGTTGTCACATGAAGGATGGAATGCTTGTCCCCCAGCTTTTAACCAAAGAACCTGTACAGGCCAGGTGCTTGGAGCTGACGATATGTGGATGCAAGGAAAGTGGAAGTCAGTGCAGTACCAGGCAGTGTCGATGTCGAAAAAGTGGAATATTTTGCAGTGGGGCATGTGGGTGTGCCTGTGCAGCTTGGTGCAAGAATACTCAGGTACTCATTGAGTTTTGCCACATTATATGCAACTATATTGTTTCAGATTATTTGGCATGATATTGTTTTTCCTGTTTTGTAGATTAGATTTATATTATGCCCTTGGATGCATGCATACATGTTTTGTATTGGGAAGGTATTCATTATCAAAACAGTAAACTCTTCTTTTGTGTCCCTGACCAGGACTCAGACTGAGCACATGTACATGGTCCCTGGGTGCCTTCTGTTGGCTGCCTACCTGAGTGCCACTGCTTTGATGGGGAAAAACATACCTTTGCCATATGACTATTACATAGTCATTACTACTAACTAGTTACTAACCCCTAACCCTAAAGAAGTGAGAGAGCAGTTATGTTAGGATGGAATTAATAACTATAGTGATATCTCAATTAAATATAATTTGTGTTACAACCTGCTACATTAATGAAGTCAAATAGCACCATAGACCACCATCTACAGTTCTACATTTATGTCTTGACATTAAAGTATTATAACTCTCCCTACAAGCTTTAAACTTGGCTTGACTCATTCCCATAGATACGGGTACTGATTGATAGAGGTTTTGGGATACTATGTTATGTTTCCAAGCTGATATTTGGTTTGAAAACTGGTTCTCTTTAGGGGGAGATAGTTTTATTCATGTTCTAGTTCTGTTGTCTCTTACACTGTACAATACATGTTCATTCTGACACTTCAGCAGACATCCCATGAGTGTTGGCTTTCATTTGATACCATTTGTATGTATATGGTCCTTGTGGTTGTGGAGATATTCAACATTTATTGTTGGCATGTCGTGTTGAGCAGGCCTGAAATTGCTTGTACAAGTCACACAAAAAAAAAATCAGCTCGACAACCACCCTAATATCTTACTTATGGGTGTCTTCTAACTAAAAAATAGGGTGACAGCTTGTACCAAAACATGTCTGCAAAAGTCTTAACGGAAGCCCTTTTCAGAATTGGCCCCCTGACTAATAGTACTTTTCCACTAGTACAATGTATGCATAGGGCTTTATTATGTATTCCCTAACTAGTGTACAGTGCATTATAATGCTTGGACCAGCAACCCTCCGGTTTCTTCACGCATCCTTCACCAACACCAGCACTCTACACTTACACTGTTATGTCATGTTGCAGAGCTCAGAGTTCCCCAACAGCTCTTGGTGTGAGCTTGAGGGGCTCAAGCGCAGCATTGACTTGCTGAGGAGGCAGGACCTGCATGTGTCAACCCTCATCACAGACAGACATCGCCAGGTAAATACAATAAAGATGTAGAATGTAGATTTATGAATTGCACTGAGGCTGGACATTTGTGATTTTGCTGATGCACTGAGGGCCAGACAGTGCAAGCATCCACAAAGTTTGCTTTCTACTCTTTAGGTTGCCAAATGGGTGAGAGAAGAGCTGTGCCCTGAGGGAACACAGCATTATTTTGATGTCTGGCACATTGGGGAAAGGTATGTATCCATTGTTGGAACCTTGAAGCAGTTAGGATTTCTATTCCCATCCCATGGGCCCACCACCTGTGGGAGGAACCGCTGGGGTCGGGTGCGCTGCTACACGGGTGGCAGTGAAGGTCAGGGGCCTCGACAGACCAGAGCCAGGCAGCAGACGCTGGCTCTGGGGACGTGGAACGTCACCTCTCTGTGGGGGAAGGAGCCGGAACTGGTGCGTCTGGAGGAGGCCCCTGTCCGACAGACTTTCAACTCACACCTCCGGCGGAGCTTTTCGTGCATCCCTGTGGAGGCTGGGGGCATTGAACCCGAGTGGACAATGTTCAAAGTTTCCATTGCTGAAGCTGCGGCGAGGAGCTTTGGTCTTAGGGTCTTAGGTGCCTCAAGGGGCGGTAACCCACGAACACCGTGGTGGACACCGGTGGTCAGGGAAGTCATCCGACTGAAGAAGGAGTCTTTCCGGGATATGTTATCCCAGAGGACTCCGGAGGCGGTTGCAGGGTACCGAAGGGCCCGAAGGGCTGCAGCCTCTGCCGTGAAAGAGGCAAAGCAGCGGGTGTGGGAGAACTTTGGAGAAGACATGGAGAAGGACTTTCGGTCGGCACCAAGGTGCTTCTGGAAAACTGTTCGCCACCTTAGGAGGGGGAAGCCGGGAACCATCCAAGCTGTGTACAGTAAGGATGGGACACTGTTGACCTCAACTGAGGAGGTAATAGGGCGGTGGAAGGAGCACTTTGAGGAACTCCTGAATCCGACTAATATGTCCTCTATGTTAGAGGCAGAGCTGGAGGATGATGGGGGATCATTGTCAATTTCCCACAGTGGCAAAGCCCCTGGGATTGATGAGATCCGTCCAGAAATGCTCAAGGCTCTGGGTGTGGAGGGGCTGTCCTGGTTGACACGCCTCTTCAACATTGCGTGGAAGTCTGGGACAGTGCCAAAGGAGTGGCAGACCGGGGTGGTGGTTCCCCTTTTTAAAAAGGAGGACCAGAGGGTGTGTGCCAATTACAGGGGTATCACACTTATCAGCCTCCCTGGTAAAGTCTACTCCAAGGTGCTGGAAAGGAGGGTTCGGCCGATAGAAGAGGAACAATACAGATTCCGTCCTGGTCGTGGAACAACGGACCAGCTCTTCACTCTCGCAAGGATCCTGGAGGGAGCCTGGGAGTATGCCCAACCGGTCTACATGTGTTTTGCGGATCTGGAAAAGGCATATGACCGGGTCCCCCGGGAGATACTGTGGGAGGTGCTGCGGGAGTATGGGGTGAGCGGGTCTCTTCTCAGGGCCATCCAATCTCTGTACGACCAAAGTGAGAGCTGTGTCAGGGTTCTCGGCAGTAAGTCGGACTCGTTTCAGGTGAGGGTTGGCCTCCGCCATGGCTGCGCTTTGTCACCAATCCTGTTTGTAACATTTATGGATATCGAAGCGTAGTCGGGGTGGGGAGGTGTTGCCGTTCAGTGAGCTGGGGATCTCATCGCTGCTCTTTGCAGATGATGTGGTCCTGATGGCATCATCGGCCTGCGACCTTTAGCACTCACTGGATCGGTTTGCAGCCGAGTGTGAAGCGGTTGGGATGAGGATCAGCACCTCTAAATCTGAGGCCATGGTTCTCAGCAGGAAACTGATGGAGTGCCTACTCCAGGTAGGGAATGAATCCTTACCCCAAGTGAAGGAGTTCAAGTACCTTGGGGTTTTGTTCGCGAGTGAGGGGACAATGGAGCGGGATATTGGTCAGAGAATCGGCGCAGCGGGTGCGGTATTACATTCAATTTATCGCACCGTTGTGACGAAAAGAGAGCTGAGCCAGAAGGCAAAGCTCTTGATCTACCGGTCAGTTTTCATTCCTATCCTCACCTATGGTCATGAAGGCTGGGTCATGACCGAAAGAATGAGATCCAGGGTACAAGCGGCCGAAATGGGTTTCCTCAGGAGGGTGGCTGGCGTCTCCCTTAGAGATATGGTGAGAAGCTCAGTCATCCGTGAGGAGCTCGGAGTAGAGCCGCTGCTCCTTCGCGTCGAAAGGAGCCAGTTGAGGTGGTTCGGGCATCTGGTAAGGATGCCCCCTAGGCGCCTCCCTAGGGAGGTGTTCCAGGCACATCCAGCTGGGAGGAGGCCTCGGGGAAGACCCAGGACTAGGTGGAGGGATTATATCTCCAACCTGGCCTGGGAACGCCTCGGGATCCCCCAGTCGGAGCTGGTTAATGTTGCTCAGGAAAGGGAAGTTTGGGGTCCCCTGCTGGAGCTGCTCCCCCCGCGACCCGACACCGGATAAGCGGACGAAGATGGATGGATTTCAATTAATAACATTTGTTCTAAACTAGGTCTGGGGAAGGCCTTGGATACAGCCTCGAAAGACCAACAGTGTGACCAACTACTGTTGTGGAGGCCAGCTATCGTCAACCACCTGTACTGGACTGCGGCCTCAACCCCAGATGGCAACCCAGCTGTGATGGAAGCCAAATGGAGAAGCTTGACAAATCACATTCAGGACATCCACGACCATGACACCCCTGCCTTCTCCAGTTGCGCTCATCCCCCTCTGGAGGGGAATCAACGTGATAAATAGTGGATGGAACCAGGTACAGTGCACAGTATTAAAGGTCCAATATGTAATATTTGTACTGTAATAAATCCAAAAATGACACCAATGCCTCATCAGATATTAAGGAAACATGTTATACTGAAATACTATCTTTTCTGACAACAATGCTAATGTCAGTATTTTTTCTTTTTGAAATTTACATTCCGTGACGGAATTTATGTTTATGTTTTGATCTGTGTGTTGTTATCAACGGCCCAGTTTGACAGGCAGGCCGGGTTGCCAGATATACCTGTAAAAACGTAAACCCAGCGCGCTACAGCTGTAACGGTAGTACAGCCATGAAAGCAGCAAACAAACGAACAGGATCAACGGAGATAGATTCTACATGACATTAAAAAAAAGAAAACAGCATGTTTCTCACAGTTGCGTGACCAGAGACCTAACAACCCCCTGGTAAATATTGGAGATGTATTTGAAAGATGGAGACAGCTTAGATCCCAAAAGGACGCAGAGTTGGCTTATTTTCTCCTGAACAGGTAAGCATTAGCTTCAGGCTAATTTATCACAGCTACTAGGGATGTGCATTTTTTGTCATTTCAAAATTTGTGTACTCACATTGAATTATATAGCTACAGTACCCAAGTTGGTTACTTGCAAAAACAATTGAGACATAGCCAGTAAAGTGATCCCGACTGGTCCTGGCTAACGCCGCCATGCTAACCCTGCTAACTGTTAACGTTACCGGTGAGTTATTTTAAACCACGAGAGGGGGGCTGTAAATCGGAAAGAGAGTTTGCAGTGTGTTTAGCGATTGTTTCCATAATTCTAAGCCAATGAAGTGTGTTCCGTCGGCAAGGTAGTGGTATTTTTAGCGTTTCGTATTGTAATTCTAAGCCGAGGAAGTGTGCCTGACTGGCGTGTGGAGAGGACAGTGAGGTTGTTGTGTTTTTAGCGGTTCATACTGTAATTTTAAGCCGAAAAGGTGTGTCTGTCAGTTGGTTACAGAGCTCCGCGTGAGCTCGGGCTTTTATGACTGTCAATATAGCCAGCATCTACCGTTAGCTACTCCGCTGTGCTGTGGAGTAATGTCTGGCTATGTGAGAAAAGCGTCTAGCAACATTGTTGTGAATGCTGCGGTCACAGCCTGGCAACCCCCGTGAACTTCGAGTCTGGGCAGGAGGGGGCGGGTGAAACGACTCTCCAGTATTTTGAATTGGTAGTGCAGTAACTATTTTAACCGCTAGCTGCCAGTATTACATACAATATTACATATTGCACCTTTAAATAATATGTACTACACTTATCAGTATGCCACTACAAGCATGTGTTTGTTGTTACACGTTCTGTCCACTAGAGGGGCTTCTTACATTAGCCTGGCCTTGAAAGGGACCTACAAGCAACTTTATTTACCTTTTCTACCACGAGTACACAGCGACATACACAAATCAACAGAGAAAATTGTTATTCTTAAGACGTGACGTGAGTGACACATGCGGGTAGGCCAAGGCGAGAAGAGGGTGATTAGCTAAAGTTAGCCAACATATTAATAAAAACAAAGTCACATTCGAATAGTATTGATTTTTTTTACTATTCAAATTATATTTGACTTTTGGTATTCGTTCCAACAGCCCTACTGTCTATCTATTTGTGTATTTGTATTTCTGTCTGTGTGTCTGCCTGTCTGCCAACCGATCTTGATCTTTGCAAGCTCAGTGGGAGCAATAAAATTGGAAAGTCTCATCACCAAGACATCCTTACTGAAGGCACCAGACTTTCTTCCTTGAAGCCTTCCACTCCCTCATCCTGCACTTCGCGCCCAAGCACACTGGGCCCAAGCACACTGGGTTTTCATATCTTGGCATGTATAGCAGGTAATGTCATGTTCAGCCCCGCTCCATTCTTATTTTATGTTTTGTTTGTTTTCTGGACTTCCTGTTTTATTTTGAAATCCAATATTTGTATACATTCCTGGTCACTTGTCTTCCTGTCTTTGTCTACTTTCCCGCCTCTTTGATTACCCTCCTGTCCCTTATGTGTCTCACCTGTGTGTAATCATCATCACCTGTTCCCCTAGTATAAATACTCACCACATTCACTTACTTGTGACAGATTATTGATGAATCTTGTGTACTCACTCTCCAGCGGTTTTCTAGTTTGTATTTCCCAGTGTTTTCGAGACCTTTTGCCTGTATCCTGACTACGATTTTTGCCTGCCGATTTTGCACCTCTGCCTGTTTGTTCTTTGAACAATAAAGGAACCTTTCTTCACTACTGCTCTGAGTTGTGCATTTGAGTCCGCCATTGTACCCTGACAGGTCAGTGCTGCGCAATGGAATAACAATGCCGTATTTTATCATACATACACTAGATTGTTGTTTCAAAGGTGTTTTCAAATTTGTTATTCTGTAGGCTTCTCTTAGCAGCACTACATTATAACTGTAATGCAAACAGAGACAGCACGAAGAAGCGATTGAAGCGAGAAGTATTGTGTGCGATATCCACGTTTTAAGAAATGCCTATGTAGTGCGTCCCATCAAACAGAAGGCCTTGTATGGTCAGCAGTGTCATGCAGTTCTATCATATTCTGACACAGGGCACGAGACATCTGTAATCCGTGACAGCGATCTTTATACAGTATTTTATCATTATTATGTCTGCAGGTTATGCAACTTCATTAATCCAAATTGTACCCCAAAATTACTTACAGAAGGACCCCAAACCACTTAATATGCAACTCCCCTGTATACCCTACTACTGACTTACCGATTTACGTAGGTTACCTATGCGCATGCGTGATAGCTGTTGAACTCTTGAACTGCCAGCTCCACTGTGGTGTCAGGTTATAGCCTGTTGATACATACTTATTACTGTGGACAGAACCTTGGCAAATCGTTTTTTTGTGGAAAAAATACATTTTGGAATATTGGATTGTATGAGATCGGCAATCGACTAGTGTTGACTTCACCAGAAAGCATGAAATAAACAGAGGTATGGATTAACACAACTTTTATGCCTTTCTGTCACATCTACTGCAGCCAAATTCGCTGTGTTCCTTCGGAAGGAATAACTGCACATGGCTAAGTACTTGTAATGGCATTTCAAACATGTTTAGAGGCTAAAAACACGTTCAAAACTTGCCCTGTTTAAGCCTGTTGGGTGCAAAATCTAGCAGGAGGATTACTCAAGTGTAGGCAGCACCGATTGTTTTCGTTTTTCTCGCTACTGACAGCACTCCGAATAAACAAACAACAGAGCTACGTGTTGAAATCGACCGGAATTCTCCTTTAACTAAGGGTGTCCCCGACTAAGGATTTACACATTCGAATCAGAATTGACAAATCTTTCTATACTCGACTGATAGTCGAATCATCTGTGTGTGTGTGTGTGTGTGTGTGTGTGTGTGTGTGTGTGAATGGGTTGGGAGGGCCACGACACTAGTCAGCAGGAGGGTAACCTGTAAACCGCAGGCGCGTATGGACGCGTATTTCGCATCCGCCGCATGCATAACCGTCTCTATTTTGGGAACTGTGTATCCTGGCTCAAGTGTGCGCAATAATTCTTTAAAACCTTCACCGTCCACAACATTCACTGGCCTCATTGTGAAGCGAAATAAACTCTGCAATTTTGTCCGGGATTTCTCTTTTCCTTTTCTATTTTTTGGCGCAGCTCCGGTACTATTACTACTACTACTACTACTACTACTAGATGAACTGCTGTCGTCAGTGTGATACTGTGGGTGGATCTAGAAAAAGGACTAACATATTTTAAGTCCCAACATATGATATTGCTATTCGTAAATTAAAAGCGCCATTATGAAAAAGTGAAACGTCTTTATTGGTAATAAACTTACCCGTTTTAAGTGGAAAGCCATGTTTGTTGCTGACGAGTGGTAGGACATGAGCTGTTGGCACAACTTGCATTTTAATTTTTTTGGATCATCTTTTACCATTTGAAAGTGCATCCACACTTTAGATTTTCTTTTTCCAGACATTGTTAAATTACGTTAATCTCCTCGTCTGATGCTCCTCGTCTGTCGCGGATCAGGGAAAGTGAAACTTAAATCTTTCACAGGGGTGGTTGGATTTACACACACACGTAAAAAATATTTATTGAACTTTTCTTTCTTTCTTTTCACGTTACAAAACCAGTAGTTCTGTGTGAAATTAGACATTGAGCACCCCCATATTGCCAAAATGGTATGATCCTCATTTCATAATAACACCCGCGAAGATCCGACTGTGAGATTGGTGGTCGAATCAGGCTCCGCATATCGATGCATCGAATCTTCGACTATTCGGGGTCACCCCTACCTTTAACATCAACGCCATGATGTTTTTTTTTTTAATTCTATCAACACCAAAATTGGTTTGCAGCCTTGCAGGACTGGGATACATATTTCTACATTAAATTAGCAAGATTGGTCAAAGAACTTCTCAAAGGGCGGATCTTAGCAGCAAATTGGCCATAACT
Organism: Perca schrenkii; assembly: GCA_025617405.1. NCBI lineage: Eukaryota > Metazoa > Chordata > Actinopteri > Perciformes > Percidae > Perca > Perca schrenkii. The sequence continues at coordinate 10,602,071 of CM046794.1, forward strand.
TGGTTTGTCTAATCATCTTAAAAATTGTAACATATCTTTATTACATCTTGAGGAATAGGCCTATGCAACAATTTCAAGTTTAACCCATATGGGACGCCAAAAATACCACAAATATGTACCGCAAAACCTGGTGGACAGAGTTTTTTACCAAAATTAATACACATGGTCAAGGGACTGGTGGGCTGGAAACAGCTAAAGACATGAACATTTTCAGCATTATTGATGGTGATGTGATAATACTTCCCCTAAAATTTGATGCCATTTGGCATGATGGTGGCACTATAACTTAGGTCAAAATTCTGAAGGGCCACGCCCCTCACACGGTGAATCCGATTGACTTAGTATTTCTCACACATGTCCAGCTTAATGTGCTCTACAAAAAGCCTCTTGGACCATAAACTGTTGTTTTTTTATTGCTAATTTGCATAATGTGAAAAGCAGTAACATCAATAGAACTTTGTGAATTTTATTTATATTAACACCAAAATTGGTTTGCTGGTTTTGCAGGACTGGGATAGACATTCCTACTATAAATGAGCAAGATTGGTCATAAAACATAGCCGCGATCAATCAAAGAACTTTGTAAGGGGCGGGGCTAAGCAGGGAATTGCCCATAACTCAGGTTCTTCCACAGCAATTCTGCCTAACATTAGACATTAAGACATCTGATACCATGACCTGAACATAAGTACCAAGTTTCGTTAAAATCCGCTAAAAGGGGGGTGGAATCGCAGGACTTTTTGAAATGCTGCTTCTATTGTAGCGATGAAAGAGGTGTGTGCTTGGTTTCAACACTTTTCCTAAAAAACATTAAACCATCTGAGGTGGTTTTGCTCAGCTTTGTGAAGCTAGAAACCCACTCAACGCTGCTTGCAGCTTTTGACTTTGGACAATTGAATCAAAATTTTATCATGATTATGATTTCTGCTCCTAATGATCACAAAAACAGATTAAAGGATTCTGACAGCCAGGCTGTCATTGGCTAGCTCTTTGAATCGGATTGGCTAACAGCTAGCCAATGACAGCCTGGCTGTCAGAATCCTTTACCCAGCCCAACTGGGCGAGCTAATGAATAGTAATGAGCTCAGGCAATATGATGTCAGACTGACCAACTTTTGTAATTGGCCTGATTTCTCTGCTTATTTCTTTTCAGTGGCTAGAGCTGACAAAGGAGGTAGCAGTTCATTTTCACATTCACAACATAACACAAACACATATGGACCTAACATATTTCAAAAAAATGCAAGTAAAAACGGATTTGTATGGCAGGGCACCTTTTAAGTTCAATAATTGCAACATCTTTCCAGAAGTCAACGAGTAATCGTGTTAAATTATCATGATTTCAATATTGACTGAAATAATCGTGATTATATTTTTTCCCATAATCGAGCAGCCCTAAAACCCACGAATCGCTGCTTGCAGCTATATTTATTTGCTTTATTTAGCTTTATTTATGATTATTTATTTATTTCTGTCGGGGCTAAAATTGCTGTGAGCTGGAATAAGCAAGAAACATGAATCTTGTCACGGTAACTGGAAATCATGTGCAAATGCTTTGCAAGAAATATTAGCCCAATCGGAGACGCAGATGGTGGCGCAGTAATTAACGCCCACAAACGTGATTTTGGACTCACAGTGTGAGTCAGATTGACTGGAAATTTCTCCCACATATCCAGCTCAATGTGCTCTACACAAAAGCCTCTTGGAACATAAAAGTCCACCATGATTTGCTAATTTACATAATGTGAGAAACAGTAATATGAATAGACATTTGTCATTTTGATTCTCACCCCCAGACCATGTGTACTAATTTTGGTGAAATTCCGTCCACTGGTTTTTGTGGCACACTTGTGGTATTTTGGTATTTTGAGCTCAAAAGCTTTTTGTAGGCCTATTCCTCAAGACGGACTGAGGATGTTGTTTTTATGATGATTGGACAAACCGTTAGTGAGTTATGGCCAATTTTCTGCTAGCCCCCCCCAGCCCCAAATTCCCCAAAGCTCAATCAGTGATAAGTCAAAGATCAAGCACCATTGAAGGTATTTTATCAATATAATAGATGCAGCATTTCAATAAGTCCTGCCATTTCACCCACCTTAATCAGATTTTAAAAGGTCCCATGACATGGTGCGTTTTGGATTCCTTTTTATAGGCCTTAGTGGTCCCCTAATAGTGTATCTGAAGTTTCTTTCCCAAAATTCTGCCTTGGTGCAGAATTACAGCCACTAGAGCCAGTCCCACAATGAGTATGTGCCATTTCTGTGTCTGTAGCTATTGAGGAGGAGAGAGGGGGGGGGAGAAAGGTGGAGGGTGGGGGTGTGGCCTTGACCAACTGCCACTTTGCTCGTTTGAAAGCCATGATGTCTCTCTCTCATGGGTGGGCCAAATTCTCTGGGCGGGAAAAGCTGAGAAAGGGGAGGTAACCTTTCCAGATCGGCCCATCTGAGCTTTCATTTACTCAAAGGCAGAGCAGGATACCCAGGGCTCGGTTTACACCTATCACCATTTCTAGCCACTGGGGGACTATAGGCAGGCTGGGGGAACGCATATTAATGTTAAACCTCATAAAGTGAAATTATCATGCCATGTGACATTCAACAAAACTTGGTACGTACGTTCAGGTCCTCGTGCCAGATGTCTCCATCGATTTAAGGCAGGATTGTTCAAGAAAAACTTGAGTTATAGGCAATTCCCTGTAAGCCCCGCCTTTTACGAAGTTCTTTGATTGATGGCGACCATGTTATTTCACCAATCTTGCTCATTTATAGCGGAAATGTTTATCTCAGTCCCCCAAGGCAGCATGCCAATTTCGGCGTTGATAGATCCATAAGTGCCAAAGTTGTATTTACTTTTCACATTATGCAAATTAGCAAAAAAAACATCATTGCAGACGTTTATGGTCTGTAGAGCAACATTTTCAAGTCAATCGCTCTCACAAGGTGAGGGGCGTGGCCTTTTAAAGTCATGGCACCACCGTCAGGCCAAATGGAATCATATTTTATCGGAAGGATTAGCACTTCACAGTCACTTATGGTGAACCCTAATAATAAACTGGAGCAAAAACAATAGAGCTCTACCCCTTCAGGGTGTAAACCCTAAATATAGCCGCAAGCTGCAATCTGCAGGTTCAAACCCTTTTTACGGCCAACTAAAGGAAGCAGCCCAATTGCAATAGCATAACTGAGCGGATTTTGATCTTCACAAAACTGAATAAACTCACTTCAGCTGCTTTAATTCAGTAGAAAAATGTTCACCAAATACTTGTGGTGTTTTGGGCGCCCGCTATGGGTCAAACTCAAAATGTTTGCGTAGGATTATTCCTCACGATGGACTGAAGATATATCATAAATTTTATGATTTGTCAAACTGTTAGTAAGTTATGGCCAATTTCCTGCTAAGCTCTGCCCTTGGTGAACTTCTTTAATTGATTGCGGCCATGGGTTTTTCCCAATCGTGCTAATTTATAGTACAGAAATGTGTATCTCAGTCCCACAAGGCTGCATACCAATTTCGGTGTTGATAGAATCAAAATTGCCAAAGTTCTATTCATTATACGGTTTTCACATTATGCAAATTAGCAAAAAAACATCATGACCTTTTTGGTCCAAGAGGCTTTTTTTGTAGAGTACATTGAGCTGGACTTGTGTGAGACATTTCAAGTCAATCAGACTTACGATGTGAGTGGCGTTGCCTTTCAAAAATTGCTTGTTTTTATCATTGATTACAGCACCACAATGTGGTCAATTGGTCTCATATTTCTTGGGAACCCAATGCACATCATTTCCAATCATTGGGCCAAGTTTCGTGTTTCTGGCTTATTCCAGCTCACGGTAATTTGAGACATGGTGGAAGACAACAAATAATAATGATAATAATAATAATAACAGCAAACCGTAGCATAAACAATAGAGTTCTACCCCTTCCAGGTTTGAACCCTAATAATAAACCGGAGCAAAGACAATAGGGTTCTAACCCTTTGAGGTTTGAACCTTAATAAGCAGGTGGCACCTTAAATGGCAGCCTAGGCCACAGTGTATGAATGTGTTAGAATGGTGCCTGTAATATGTAAAAGTAGTCATTAGAAGAGAAGTTAGACCAGAAACTACTAGAACTACAACCTTCTGTTGGCTGAGAAAGGGTTTGAACTCGCAAATCGCCGCTTGCGCCTATATTACCATTTGAATTTCATTTATTTCTTTTAATGTTCAAATAATATTCGTAATAAATACACATTCAAATAGTAATTTCAGCATAGTTATACTATTAAAATTATTATATATATTATTATATTATTATTATTATTATTATTTTTATTATTATTATTCGGAATTCGTCCGACATTGTTTGCCAATAAACTAGAAAAGAAGAGTTACTATCCCAAACTGACACACACCAGACTGCAATCCTTACTCTACAAGACTAGTGAACCATGAGGATTTCCCATACAGGAGGATCTAACTTTCTTACTGAGTAACTCAGTGTACCAACGCTGTAGATTTATCTAAGTGAATAATGTAATATAGACAGTAACTCTGTATCTCTGTCAAACCAACCCCAGTCTTATGTCAGTGTAGATCTGGGTCACTACCCCCAAGTGTTTTCTACTGCTTTCATTAAACATTAACTGTATCTAAGTATATTTCTATGTCTCTGCCTCTTGAAACCACACATGAGTTCCACGTGAGAAGGGAAATAAAATACAAGTCCATTGATATATCTCCCCCCCCTGCTGTTAAAAGAGGGCTTTACGTGTGTTTTTGTGCTCTTTTTGATTATTTAAGCAAATTCTGGACAGGCAAGAATAGACAATAATAAATGGAAAACTTTACTAAGAAATGTAGCATTAATGGTTTAAAGAAGGACAAGAAAGTCACATAGTGATAGAATTTAAGGAACTAGATAAAAGTTGGTATCTCACCGAGGTTACATAATGTATGTCCCGGCACAGCTTTGTCTCCCGGGGAAAGTCGGCAAGATCGAGGAAGTTGTCCACAACCACTTGGCCAATCAAGTCATGGCGAGAGAACCTGTCAAAGTCGTAGATGCTGAAGTGCAGTTTACGGCTTGACAGCTCGGCATACGCCACAGGAAAGAGAAACACCTCATCGAACACTGGGTTGAGTGTCTTGCGGTGCACCTTGGTCTGGTGCTTGGTTTTGCGGTCAGGCAGCAGGTAGATCTTGACGTAAGGGTCGGAGGTCCCTGAGAAGTCCTTTGCCGGAAGATCCTGAGCCTTGTGGATCTTCACGATCAGCTGCTCTAGGTCAAAGTCGAACTTCAGAACGAAGAGGAGACGCCCACAGCTGTCTGTGCAACGTCCATCTTCTGCATCGACTGATCGCTGTTTGTAGAGTTCTGGTTTGATTCGGCCCAAACCAGACAGTGACTCTTGACGCTGGAACTGAGCAGGGTTGAAATCTGGATTGGACAAGTTCATCTGACGACGGATGGAATTGTGCCTGTAAACAAAGTTTTGTTTAAAATTAGACATATTAGAACATTAAAAGGATTTTGCTTGACTATATTCTTTTATAAGTCATTGTTTCTGTGAGGCAACTGCTGAAATCACTTTGTTCCCTTAAGCCTGATGTTTTATATGCTGTCAAATTTGTGAAAAGGTATGTCTGAACCAAGAGGTCTAGGTGTCTGTGACTGTGTAACTGTTTGTTTCCATATGTGTTTAATCTGCAAACACTTAAAGTTGGACAGTAGCTTTGTAGATCAATGTGTACCGACCGTACAGATGAGGTAGGCTCAGTAATCTGTCTCTGGACCCTGTCCCTGGCCAGGGTGTGGACCTGGTTTTTCTCCAGTTTGGCCTGGGTCTCCAGGGGGATGTCCGGTGACGTGTGGCTTATCTTTAGTCCTGACTCTGGGACAGCCACAGCCGAGGGGGCTCCTGAAGGCTCCTTCACACAGCTGTCCTCGCTGTACTCCCTTTCTTCCCCCTCCACCTGTACAGCAGACATCAGTGTTTATAGTGTGTATAATATTATGGAAATGCTATTATAGGATGGGGATATTAGGTTCGGTGCCTTAAGGAGTTGTAAAAACTTGAAAGAAAGTTTATTTCAGTTTGACACTATAAGCGCCATAGCCCACGCCACTGAACCCTACTGCCCTAACTTTTTCTAAATACCTATTTTGCACATACTTATATTGTCATAATGATTGAATAGAATTTAGAAAACCAAAAAAAGGGGTTTTGTTTGTATTCCTTTTATTGGTTGGTGTGGGTGTGCACAATCAGATGGCAGGTTTTGTATTGACTGTTGAATTGAAAGATGCACTGATCATGGGAGAGATGGAGAGACAAATATAAATGCTGAGGGGTACTTATTGATGTTTACTTTTAAAAAACTTGACCGGCCAGGCTATCAGTCAGCAGGGGGCTGGTGAGTTGATTTCCCGATCCAAAAGAGTGACTCGTAGTCATGAGATGGCCGCAGAGATGGTCTTGTTAGCTTGAGCTCATCTTCTCCACCTTTGTCTAGGTGTTTGCACTTATGTTTACATTTGAAAACTTAAGCCAGTTGGCTAGTTAGCCTAAGCTAGCTGAGTCGGCAGGAGACTGGCAAGTTGATTTCCTGATCCCGATGAGCAACTGATTGCCACATGCCTTGCACAACTTATATTTATAAGGTCAATTCAGCATACATTTTGCGTAGCTGACGGAGAGGCGACTGGAGAGTTTCTGTGCCTTCTAGAACATTGCATAAGCATTGAGTGGCTGTTTGAAAATATTTTATCTGAAATAGCACATTTTACTGTACACTGGGTACACCAGTGTTGTGTGGGTTCAAGCTAAGGTGACCAGATCTCTGAGACAAAATCCAGGGACATTGTCAGCTCAGAAGCGTAAATACCTCCAAAACAGGTGATGTTTTTATCTTTGTAAAACTTAAAACGGGGACACTGCCTCAGGGGCGTCACTAGACCTAGAGCTGAACTGGGGCACAAGCCCCCCTATGGGGGTCCATGGGCATGCTCCCCTGTAAGAAAATGTTGTCTATTTTAATGTTTAAATGCATCAATCTGGTGCACTTTGAAAATAAGTTCAGAGGTTAGACTTGATTATTCTTATCTATGGATGGAAATATTTGTATTGTAGCTTGAACTATTTTGCACTTCAGAATTTTAACCATGCACACACAGCTTGAATAGTTTTTTCTTCATACTTTTGCATTAATGTCACTAGGAAGCATACCAGTATAAATATATTCATATTTGTAAGTGGGATATATATAAGTAAGTGGGATTGTCTGGAATATGGCAATATAATAACCATTATGGTGGGATACACTGGCTAAGCAATTTACAAAAATGTCTGTGCTGACATAAATAGTTTACATGAGAATACATTATAATTTTGGCCCAAAGTTGGAGACCATGTACCCGGGAACCGCTTGTTGTACCGATGCATGTGTTGAGTGAAGAGTTTGTGAGATATTTCGCAGAGAGTAATGGGTGTGCAGCGATTTATGCAGAATGCAAATATAACATTTCATGTAAGTTCAATGTTAATTTTTCTTGCTAACCATTTGTCACAGCAAATGGCGCTAATATCATTGGAAAGCTTAGATTGTGGTAGAGATGGTCCGATACCATTTTTTGCTTCCCGATACCGATTCCAATACCTGAACTTGCGTATCGGCCGATACCGAGTACCGATCCGATACCAGTGTATCATATATTTTAATATGTTTTAAAAACCCTGAGGAACCTAAAGCATTGTCTACGATCCCAAACGGCACCTCTGATTCATATTTTAATCATTTAATAACCGTTAAACTTACAGTTTTCCGGATTTTTGCAGCTAAAAGCCAAGGAGTTAGCCATCACGAGGGGGGCCTTTGGTGTCTTTCTAGCCTTTACAGGAGTTTTTTTATCCAGCCTGGAAGTTGTGCCTTTTTTTGGAGTTGTTGAGCAATAAATCCAAACTCTTACATCCTAGATTAATCCACTTGATGTCCATAATTTATCACGTTTTCAGTGATTTCTGCCGTTAGCTCCGTGCTACCGTCTAGCATAAATCTCCCATGATGCTTTGCGAGATTGTGTTGACATTTTTCAACCAATGAGAAGGCAGGTCCGTCACACAAAGACTATGTAGTGGAAAAGATAGATCACTCCAGGGAATCTGAGCGAGAACAAAGAGCATGTAGTGGGAAAGATAGGTCACTCAAGTCTATTACCATTCTACAGAGAAGAATGTTTTGAGATTTGGCATACATTTGGGCCTTTTTTGAAGAAATGTAAATAGTTTGTCCTTTATATGAGTTATAATGTTCATTATGTTTATTTTTGCACTGCATGACTCTAAATATATAGGAGAACTGTTTTAGACAACACAAATGTTGTGTAGCATTGCTGTGTGTGTGATATCAATAAATATGACATTATTATTTTGATTATTAGCATAAGTGAATGTCATGAGGGCAAAAGCGTCTGGACCCTAAATCCTTTAGGGCTCAGAGGAACTGTATACTACTATCCCTGTATGGATGTGATATGATTTCTATCTTTGTTGTCGGTCTGGCTCAGGTTAAACTCTTTGTGAAACATGAACAAACACAAACAATGAATGCCACAGAACCTTCTTTTATTATCCAGTTATTTAGTCAGTTATAACGGAAAAAGAACATAAATAAACTACTTAAACGTAGATTTTCTTTAGGGCTTTATTACATGGTATCGGATCGGTGCATAAACTCCAGTACTTCCTGATACCGATACCAGCGTTTTAGGCAGTATTGGAGCCGATACCGATACTGGTATCGGTATTGGAACATCTCTAGATTCTGGTTGAGGTGGTTGTGCCAGGTCACGCCTTTGGCTGAGTCTATCTGTCAGAGGGAGAGCAGGAGTGCAGTTTTCAAAAAGTTGGTAATTTCATGACGCAGATTAACACTTTTGCATGCGCTATATCCGTGTCACATTCTCATTAGGTGCTGAGCCCCCCTAAAGGTCTGATCCTGGGCTTGTTTCTGCAACAGCTCATTGAGTATCAGATACAATTAAAACTATTGAGGAAATATTTTCCTTTGACATTGGTCCAGTATTAAACAAGATCGCTGCAGTTGGCAATTGCGAAACAAGCTACAATGTAAGTTAATAGGACGTCAATTGTCCAGCTTCACAAAAGTGCTCGTTTTGCCACTGACAGGCTCAGATTAATATTCTAAGTGTCTGACAACATTATGGAAAGAATTTCTAAGGAGGTCCTTTCTGTTAGAGTAAGATCCTTTTTTAAACATAAAAAGTCCAGGAAATTGTGTTCACTATACCCACAAGACACCATGTACATAAACAGTAATTTGCGCGAGTCAGCGCAACTATACTTTTGGTCAATGTTTTCTTTCTTTCATTCCAATTTTGGATCTGTCAGTCACAGTGAAAACTGTTAGATAAGCTTAATGGCTGTGTATTGTATGTGGGGCGCTGCGTGTGTTCTTGCTGCTATAGAGATTAAAGGAGAATTCCGGCCGATGTTTTACGTTTCTTCGACAACAAGATGCGTTTTCAACTCAGACATTTTTTTTTTTTATTCACCTACCCTGTCTTGATCCTGCCGGTAGCTAGCTTGCCCTGCTAGCTGTTAGTTGCCGTCCTGGGATTCAGCCAGGCATAGATAATATCAGATTATTATTATTATTATGTAATCAGATAATCATCATGCAGTAGTTCGGTGTGTATTTGTAGCTCATCCATTTTGTGTGCGATCAATCTGGTGTTGGTGAGTAGGAGGCTTGGCAGTGGCGATATGTGTGGTTGTTCCCTTATCTGGGCTAGCAGGCCCGACCGGCATCCTTGCTTCTGCTTTCTCCCTGCCTTTGTCACCTCCCGCTCCCGACAACAATCCACTGAGCGCCTGGTGGTCTGGCTATGTCCTCCAGAGGACAGATCATGCCTTTGTTTAGTTTAGTTTATTCCCCCTCAAAAATAGGTAATTGAGCACTGTAGTGGTTATGACCATATCAGTCATGTAACTACATGAAATCGGGCCAAATGATGTCTGTGGCTTGCACAGTGATAGCATTACTGTACATACACACCGCCGCCGACTTGAGCTTGTAAAGTTACCGGAAGTCATTCATTTTCAATGGAAGCTAGCTTCTCTCAGCTGCAAGGAGCGGCAAATCTGTCGGTGTCGCATTTTGGGCGTTTTGAGCGACCAGAGCGTCAATCAGAAAGTTGAAAGTATGTCAACTTTATGGTAATGAGCTATTACGCGGTTCAGCAGCAAGCAGCGACAAACGCCAGCAACCAAACGGAATATAGACATCCTTTGCGCTGGCTGATTCCAGAGAAACATACGATATAAACTTTAGTTCCTACCAAAACATTAGTTCCGAGAAAAGGGAGGAAAAGCTCATAATCGCCGTTGCTGGGTTTCCTATCATTTATGACGTTGTTTGCGTATAGGGACCAGTTAACGTTACCTGCCGGTCACATGGTCTCTAACCAGTCCGCTCACGGTGAAGTCCTGCACGGATCAACAGCTGGCGGCTGCTCGCTCTGCCTGCATTCTGCTGCGGTTCAGCGGCTAATGAGCGAGCTAATTGCTAACAGACACTGCTGCGACCAGCAAACAATACAAATTCTGTCCTTATATATGTAATTTATTAAAGGTTTCTAGTGTCAATGTATTGGCCGTGCAGTGGCTGCTTGTGCTTTTTTTTTGCTGCCACGTCAGAGCAGCCAAAGCGTCAAAAAGCTTCCCCGTACTTTCTGACAAGCATCCTTGACAGGGCGGCCAGAGCTTCTTTGCAGCTCAAGTCGGCGGTGGTGTGTATGTACAGTTAGAGAAGGCAAGCTCTACACACTCATCCTAGACGGCAGCTAGCAGCTAGTAGCTAGCAGGGTGAGCTAGCTACTGGCAGGATCGAGAGAGGTGAATTTAATCAATGTCTGAGTTTATCTTGTTGTCACGAAAGGGCCCTCTTCATGTTGCACATTGACATTTTTATTGCATTTTGTGTCTGTTAAGAGGCACAAAGAGACTCTAAAATATGCCCCCGACAACTGCTGTTTTAGCTAAGTGGATGCTCGTAGACGTAGCTGCAGCAACTCAAGTTTGCCAGCACAGATTCGGGTCGTTTTTTTTCTTCTATCGACAGTACTCGCATATTTATAGCGATCAAGATTAACGTAAAAATTGGCCGTAATTCTCCTTTAACACAGCGCTATAGAGATGGAGAGGGATGATGCACCCATCAGCGATAACAAAAAGATACACATGCTGAAGGTAAGCCTCTTCTCCTTACCTCTGTGAGGACGGGCTGTTGGTCTCCACCCAAGCAGTGCGCCCCCTTGAAGACATCTGGGAGGAAACGGCCACTCAGTGGCACCCAGCATAACTTCCATGAGACAAAGAGGGAGACGCTGAATAGAGCCAAACCACAGGTGGTGACCAGCAGGGACAAAAGGCTCACCGATACATCTAGAGATGGAAGAGAGAGGCGGGGAGGGGGGACTAAGTGAACAGTGAACACAGCTTTGTCATTAAAAAACGCTGGCACAGACAAACCCTGCTCCCCAGGGAGGACAGACTCTGTTTATTCATACTACTAAATGAGAAGGAAAACATATTACTATTTTCTCAGTGTACACTGTAAAAAACAAAAAAGTAAAAACGGTAAAAAGTCTGGCAGCAAAGTTGCCAAACACTTACCGTCAAATGACCTTACAAAAAATCTTTTATAAAATACAGATATTTCCTGTAAACATTTTCTGTATTTTTACAGTCTAACTATTGTAGAATTTAAAACAAGTCTTGTTATAAAACATTTCTAGAATGTTAAACAAATGTATAATTATATATCAAAACTAAGAAATATTGCAGAAATACCTTAAAATTACATGATTTAAATGAAAACTGCTGTTTTCATACGGTTTTCTTTTGTAAATTCACAAGATTATCCAATCCATTCACAAGAACTCCCTGTCAAAGTACAGATTTCTGGATGTAAAACACAAAAATGATGTAAAATGACTTTCAAATACCCTCCTTTAGGCATTTATTTTATGATTATCCAATCTATTTACAGTAAATTCCTGTTTAATACTGTTTTTTTTCTGTACAAAAAGGAATATAATGGGATAATACCTTGCAGAATCATTATGATAATAGTCATTACTTTATATAAACAATATTTAAGAGTATTTACAAGCAACTCTCCAATACATCTACAAACTTTTACCATTGTTTACTTTAAATAAACATTGTTTCATAGTACTTTAGAAGCAAATATCCAATATATTTACATACCTTTACCATTAATATGAAGTTTATTTTATATAAACATTCTTTAATAGTTATAAAAAGCAACTATCCAATATATACACACAGTTTTACCGTTATTCAGTTTTACCGTTATTCATGGGTGTTTACTTTATATAAACATTATCTGACAGTAATAACAGACTTTACCTCATTATTGTATGGTGTTTACTTTATATAAACATAGTTTTATAGTAATTTAGAAGCAACTCTCCAATATGTCTACATACCTTTACTATTAATATATGAGGTTACTTTATATAAACATTGTTTTATAGTAATTTAAAAGCAACTATTAGGTATATCTACAGATTTTTCCTCATTGAAGTAGGGGGTTTACTTTATATAAACATTATTTTATAGTAATTTAAAAGCAACTATCTGGTATATCTACAGACTTTTCCTCGTTGAAGTTGGGTTTACTTCATATACATTATTTGACAGTAATAACAAGCAACTCCATTATATGTACATACATGTTTATTTTTTTATAAACTTTATTTGACAGTAATAACAAGCAACACCAATATACACTACTGGTCAAAAGTTTTAGAACACCCCAATTTTTCCAGGTTTTTATTGAAATTCATGCAGTTCAATGTCTTATTGTACTCTGAAATGAAAGAATAGAACAAATGAACAATTTTAAAGGGGTGATAGAATGCAAAACCGATTTTACCCTGTCATAGTTGAATAACGACAGTTCGGTGGGTAAATAGGACATACATAGAAGCTCAAAATCCCACTGACACCCCTTTACTATGAAAATCTCATATTTTGAAACTGCCGCTGAAAACGGGCGAATCCCAACAAAGCTGGAAGTTGCGTCAACCTCCCAAAAACTGGAACCTTTGTCAGCCCATGGGTGTATTAAGAGAACGGTCACGCCCCAACATTTACATTGGCTATACAACTGACCTGAGATCAGGTAGTCTTCTGAATCTAGGTCGCGCAGATCTCTCCTATTCAATTACAAAATTCACTTCTGAAACTTTTTTATGCTTGAAATCAACTATGTAAAGCTCAAATATGGGCCGTTTTACGAAAATGGATGGTTAATTGCAAATTTTGTCCGACTGTGTGTCGGAGTTCAGCGCCGGTGCTGCCTGTGTTGCTGCCTCGCCGCCCAGCCTGCCTTCCTTCACACACCCCGGCCTGCTCTGAGCTCGATAGAGCTCCGTTAGCTCCGACAGCACTCCATACCCGCGGAAAGTCACCGGTTTTTGGATAATGGATTATTAACGCTGGTGCTCTGACGGAGCTCCAGGGCCTGCAGCTCCCCTCTTCCTAATGCCAGGTGTGTGTGAGTGAGAGCACGGTCAGAGAGCTTGTTATGCCAGCAATCTCTTACCACAGGTTCCATTTAATCTTATAATGTGTGTAATTATAATGTGTTGATTTATTTAAACAAACGATCGGTGAAATACACGCCTCTTGTCCGCGAGTCTCATTGATAGAGCCTGCGGCTGGATGGAGCTATAGCTAGAGGAGGCTAGCTATAGCTCCATCCAGCAGAATTCTAAGAAGAGGCTAGCTATAGCTAGCCTCTTCTTAGAATTCCTCTGGAATTCACAAAAAATCATTAACTTGAAATCTGACACAGTTGTTAGCTTTATAAGACATTTAGTTAGCTGTTGTATAACTGGCTTGACGAAATTCAAACTGTAAATATAGCTACTCGGAATTACGCCGAAAATGAAGCTAACTATTCTTGATTTGTAGCTACACACAGCTAGGATTGAAGGGGCAGTCGCAGCTAACGAAACCCTTACAGCTCACAAATATTCATTAACTTGAAATCGGACACCGTTGTTAGCTTTATAAAACATTTAGTTAGATGTGTAAGTGGCGTGACGAAATTCAAACTGTAAATATACTTGAATTACAACCAAAAATGAAGCTAACTAGCCGCAATCTGTACACATAGGATTGTAGGGACAGTTGCAGCTAACGAAACCCTTACAGCTCACAAATATTCATTAACTTGAAATCGGACATCGTAGTTAGCTTTATAAAACATTTAGTTAGATGTGTAACTGGCGTGACGAAATTCAAACTGTAGCTAAATATACTCGAATTACGACCAAAAATGAAGCTAGCTTACTAGCCGCAATCTTGTACACATAGGATTGTAGGGACTGTTGCAGCTAACGACACCCTTACAGCTCACAAATATTCATTAATTTGAAATCGGACACCGTTGTTAGCTTTATAAAACATTTAGTTACATGTGTAACTGGCGTGACGAAATTCAAACTGTAAATATACACGAATTACGACCAAAAATGAAGCTAACTAGCCGCAATCTGTACACATAGGATTGTAGGGACAGTTGCAGCTAACGAAACCCTTACAGCTCACAAATATTCATTAACTTGAAATCGGACACCGTAGTTAACTTTATAAAACATTTAGTTAGATGTTGCATAACTGGCGTGACGAAATTCAAACTGTAAATACTCGAATTACGACCAAAAATGAAGCTAACTAGCCGTGATTAGTAGCTACACATAGATAGGATTGAAGGGACAGTCGCAGCTAACGAAACACCTAGCTAAGCTTCACAAATATTAACTTGAAATCGGACACCGTTGTTAGCTTTATAAGACATTTAGATGTTGTATAGCTAAGTGGCGTGACATTGTGTGTAACATGTGGTAAGAGATTGCTGGTGTAACAAGCTCGCTGACCGCGCTCTCACTCTCACACAACGGGCCATTTAGCTAGCAGGAAGAGGGGAGCTGCAGGCCCTGGAGCTCTGTCAGGGCTGCCAGCCTAACGGAGCTCACAGCAGGCCGGGGTCTGTGAAGGAAGGCAGGCCGGGCGGCGAGGCAGCAGCACCGCCGCTGAAGTCCGACACACAGTCTTACCATATTTTCAATTAGCCATCAATTCTCGTAAAACGGCCCATATTTGAGCTTTATATAGTTGATTTCTCACATAAAAAAGTCTCAGAAGTGAATTTGGTAAGGAAACATTGCAGTGTCTGGAATATGAGATTCTGTCGCTTCTCTAATGTGTGTGTATTGGGAATTCGCTCAACCAATCAGATCGCATCTCTAATGTCTGCCTATGGCAAGTCGCTCAACCAATCAAAAATATCAACCAGACCATTTTCAGCCCAACCAATGTTACATATCCCATTAGGAGACCATAAGGAACAGTGTGAAATACTCTATATAATCATTCTATCACCCCTTTAAGTTAAAAAAGAAATCATGGAATCAATTTATAAACCAAAATGTATTCAAAATTTTTGACTCCTCAAAGTAGCCCCCTTTGGCAGATATAACAACTGAACACACTTGTGGCATTCTTTCTACAATGGAAATCAAATATTCTTCAGAAAGTTCTTCCCAACTCTGTTGCAGAAGTTCCCATAAATGTGTGGCACTTGTAGGTTGTTTTGCTTTCACTTTTCTGTCCAGTTCATCCCAAACCAGCTCAATGGGGTTTAAGTCTGGTGACTGTGGTGGCCACTCCATGTTTTTAAGCTTACCATCTTGTTCTTTTTTGCTAAGGTAGTTCTGGCATAGCTTGGACTTGGGTCATTATCTTGCTGTAGGATGAACCCCTGACCAACTAGGCGCATACCAGAGGGTACTGCATGGTGCTGCAAAATGCTGTGGTAGCCGTTTTGGTTCAGGGTGCCTTTCACTCTGTACAAATCACCGACCCTGGATCCAGCAAAATAGCCCCAGAACATCACGCTTCCTCCTCCATGTTTGACAGTTGATGTCACACACTGAGGAACCATCCTTTCGCCTACTCGACGGCGTACAAAAATCCTGCGTGATGAACCGAAGATTTTGATTCATCAGTCCATAGCACCTTCTTCCAGTCTTCAGTAGTCCATTGACGATGTTTCTTGGCCCAGGAAAGCCTATTTTTCTTATTCTGACGTCATAGCAATGGCTTTCTTTCTGCAACTCGACCTATCAAACCTGCAGCTCGAAGTCTTCTCTTTACAGTTGAAACTGAGACTTGCTTATTACGACCACTATTAAGCTGTGCTTGAAGCTGTTGTCCTGTGAGCCGCCTATCACGCAAGCTCTTGACTCTCAGAAACTTGTCTTCTGATTCTGTTGTGGCTTTGGGTCTGCCAGACCTCTTCCTGTCAGAGTTTCCCCCAGTTTCTAAGTGCCTTTTGATGGTGAAGAATACTGTACTCACTGACACCTTGACTTTCTTCGCAATTTCTCTGTAGGAAAGACCAACATTCTTAAGTGTTATGATGGTCTGTCTCTCTTCCATTGTTAATTGCCTTTTTCCCACCATTTTTATAGCAACACACTACTTTCTGCATTACAATACTGTTCAAATAATGCTCACGAGGGTACGGTACCACAGTGTGTTCCAACAATACTTTTATACAAACAGAGGGGGTTGTAAGTAATCCAGACAAGTTGGAACACCTGTGGGAATTGGTAGCACCAACTTTCAAAGCTTGATCAACCTCCATTGCTACACAACAGCTTTACATTGTTTACCCATTTCTTGTTCCCTGAAAAAGTCCTTTTTATAAAATACTGAAATGTACATTAGTTTTCTTTGGGGTTTTTTTGGGTAACCTTTCATTTTTTTTTAACCTCAGGTAGTTCACCACTTAACCTTTGTACCATTTCAAGCTATTCATTGGACTTGAACTGCTAAAATTTCAATTAAAAACAAAAAAAATTGGGGTGTTCTAAAACTTTTGACCAGTAGTGTATCTACAGACTTTTCTGTATGAAGTGCATGGGATTTACTTCATAAACATTATTTGACAGTAATTACTATCACTATCCAATATATGTTCACAACTTCCTCATTAGTAAATGGGGTTTTGAATGTACAAAAACCAAAAGGGCTATGTTAAAGTGCATTTGCATCAACTACTTTTACACTCAATAAATATATGAATTTTTCTGCTGACATTTTACAGCATTGTCCAATCCATTCACTGCAGATCCCTATTTGAGATGTATGAGATTTCAAGATGTATCATAACCAGAAAGTATCATAAAATGACCATTTACTGCTTGCTTTACAAAGAAATGCACTAAACAGTGCTATCCTTAAAGTTCACATATGAATAAACTTATGGGAGCACAAACTGTCTGGTACATTGCATTATAGCAAAAGGGGAACTATGGGCAATTTGGGAATTCATACATGTGTGTTCAACATGTTAGTGAACATGAACAACTCTCTCCAAAATCTAAAAGCTCAAATTTGTGATGTCATCTGATATAATGTCTGGAGCTTTTCCAAAAACAATGAATTGAGAAAGATTTTAAAGATGACACTGAGAACACCGTAACGGGTAGATTTTGTGTTTCAGAAATGAAACGCTATCATATAACCTCATTTGGTTTTTTTTTATTCTACAAAATTTTTTTCACCTTCATTGTCTATGAAGCAGCTTAGTAACCTGATGACATCATAGTTTGAGTCTTACATCTCTGGTTATGTGGCTTTGCGAGAGAGTAGCTCTTACTCACAAATATCAGAGGTGAGAGTAAAGGCCTTTGCACACCAGGGACGTTTTTTTCGTGCGATTATGTCGCATGTCAATATATTTTTTCGAACTGTTGTTTTTGTCACAAGAAGTGTTTACTTATTAGGATCACCAAACAACAACACAGAGGCTGCTGTCCAAACTACAGACTGTACAGTCGGCAAACTTTATTACTCCTTTCAACTTTTACAAAGGTTTATGCCAGAAACATTCTTTCTGTTTTTACCTTTCACAATAAGCCCTAGACATATGCTACACTGTTTTGCAGAGAGAATTAAATTGAGTATTAACTTATACTCAATTAGAGTTAGAGCAAACTCAATAAATAGCTTACAGTAGCTTAGTGTTACAGCTTTTCCTGCTTCGAGGGGAGACAGGGCTGGAGTATCCAGAGCTAACCCCCGTCCCTCCACTCAGCAGTCTTAAAACAAGACAGGAAACCTCTGGTGCTTTTGAGGAGGTGCAGCATTTATTTGTGCTCAAACTGCAGAATTTAGCTGCTGTACAATCACTTCACATCTTCACCGCTAAACATTAACTCTCCTAGGCTCCGACTGCTCTCTCTTTCTCGTCTGCTCACACCACATCTTCCTTCACTTTCTCTCTCTCTTCAGCATCTGTCTACCGACATGGTAGATGAGCTGGCTCAAATATCCGAAACCTTTATTGAAAACTGTCGCAAAACTGGTATGCACAGACCACGTAAAGCAACCGTTAACAGTGCAGATGTCATTCGGTACCTCCTTCAGCTGTATGTGGGTTTGTGTTCTCAGCCATATGATGCACCAGTAGAGGAGTCTTCAACTTCACCCAGGCTATTCAGACTGTAAAGCAGGTTCTCAGGCTGGCTGTGGGAGAGCTGTCTGGTCTGTTGGTTCAGCCTTCATTAACTGGTCCTTGGCCTCTTGATCCTTGTCAAACTGAACACAGAATGAGAGCCATAACATGGGTGAGAAAGATGTGGTAAGGTACAGCTGATAACATGTGATACTGTATGGTGAACATCTCTTTACTTTAGCTTTCTTTATCTCCTTGATCTTCTTAATTTTGGTATCCTCCTTTCTTCCATTTTGCCTAAACAGGGATTAAAGAATTACGGTGAAATTTGAACATTACTGTAACAGTACTATACATAGATTTATTTGTGGAGGCTTGCCAGCATTGACCACCAGGTATTTATTTATTTAGATTACAGCAAAAATTAAACTTAAAATACATATTTAATTACAGACTGAGTGCAATTGTCTGGAGGGAGAAACACTTATAAATAGAGCAGGTAGCCTATATTTTATTTCTGAGTTTGTTCAATTCCCTGTCCATTTATTTTCATGTAGAAAGCGAGAATGGAAATATTCTCTCTGGAAAGACAGAATGGTAATGTTAAGTAGGACACATTGAATCATGAGTGAAAATAACGATCATGTTCAAATTAAGATGTTGTGGTCCACAAAGCAGACTCTCCGTTTAATGTCATGTTGTAACTTGTTACACTTGTAAATCTTAAATGAAGCAGGGGTAAAATGTTAATTACAATGTGTGGTTCACTGTTCATAAAGTAGAACCGACTTAACGTTAATCAGCTGAGCTAACTTATGTAAAATTGAGGCATAACTTGGCTAGCTAGCTAACGTTATGAGTCTAACTAAGTAAGCCTAGCTAACATTAGCTAGCTAGATGGCAACGTTAAACGGCGGGTTACCGGTTATGTATTTAACAGTAATGTTAACTACCTAGCGTTAGGAGCAACGGAGCATTATAACGTTTCTTTATTATTATTAGTACCTAATCAAGCTAACCTGCTAAACGGTCTACTACTAACATTACGTTACTTAGCAAGTTAACATTACTAAGTTAACTGCCACCTGTCTTTGTCAGGTCCGTATTTGCACGAGGAAATAGGAACTTAAGTTAAACATGGAATGTTGACGTTACTAAATTAACGTTAGTGTTAATCGACTGACAAATATAGTTAACTGTTATATATTTAGCTAACTAACATTACGACTGGTGCATGGTTCACATTCAAGGCTAACGTTATGCTAAGGACAGGCATAATGTAACATTAGCTAACGTCAGACACACTTTGATAAGGCACATAAACGGCAAATGCTAACATTATCCCTGCTGACATTTTTAAATTGTGAAACGTATGCAAGTGTTATCTTAACTCATGTCCAGTTGATATCTCGTGAGGAAACTGCATGTAAATAAAAACAAAAGTATTACTTTACCTTAAGTGAAAGCTGAATCTGAATCATCATGGAAATGTCCTGCGTTACATTATCCACTGTCTCTCCGTCGAGATGATCTTGACGTTAGCACATATTAGCCCCCTCTGAAGTCAAACAATATCATTGGTCAAAATCGTCTCTGCCCGGCATGATTCATCCAATGATTGTGCAACATTCAATTATTTGAATCTGTGCACACTTTCTTGATATCTGAAGCACAGAGACTAAAGAGAATTTCTGTTTACATTTCTGGTTTTTCAACCATTTTAAGGTCTTACATCGCTTCACCCCCAGATTACCAAAGTTCACGTTGATGCTACAGAAGCCTTGGTTGAACTGTTGAACTGAGCCCTAGCATCACTTCCTTTCACACATTGCATTTATTGCTAAATAAAAAATATATATATATAGCACACCAATGTAAAGCTTTATTCATACTGTTGTCCTTCCTGTCTTTATTCACCTTATATTACCTCAGCCCATAAAAACCTCTTTGTTCCCTTTGACCTGTAGAAATTGGGGAGAGGCTAAATGATGTGAGGGAGCAGTAGGACTGCACAACGACCTTGCATTTTGTTGAACACTGTGATTCACTTTGGGTCTTAATATTAAGAGTAAACAATTTAACAAATGTATCATGCGCCTTCATAAGGAAAAGAACATATTCTATTTCAAGTACACCAAATACATAAAAAAGAGGTCTGTCCCGCATGCATTTATTAGTTTCTGACTGTGGGAAAGTGGAAAAAACTGTAAAAACTTGCCCAAACTACTGTATTTCTGAATTCCTAATTTTCATTTACATTCACTGAGCCTCCCCTAAAACAGTTTGGAGCTGCTTAGGGAGGCCTGCCTCCCACTTTCAAAACCTCTGGTCTAAAATACTGTATTGGAAGACCAACATTTTTAAAGTGGATTAACAGCCTTTTATTAAAGGCCTACCTTTCAGTTTTGAAATGAAACCACAGATAATTTCTCAAGTAAGCATGTTGCAGAAAAAAAGTCTAATAAAGCGATATTAACCGCCAACAGCAGGGGGCACTAATACGATCACTTACTGTATATTCTACGTGTAAAAAAAACTGAGGAAGAAGAGTAGGCCTACTAGTCTGGCTATCACCAATCCACAGCCTGGTCATGATGAGGGACAGACAGCAGAGTTAATTTCACATCAGCAAGAGGTACTGGTAAGTGCCAGGAGCAGGTGTGCATCATGATTATGAAAATCATCGTGCCATTTAGTGCTGTCAAACTTAACGTGTTTAATAATTTCTGTTAGGTTAATTTGAAACATTAAACGCGTTAGAAATTAATCGCGGGTTGACCGCGATTTCACTTCGTTGTATATGAGAGGTTGTAGTGAGGTCACTTGTACTGCTACTGAATTAAACGAGGAAAAATCAGGCATGCATTGGTACCACTCTAAACGGCAAAGACCTGGTGGTCAACCCTATTAAGAATTGATAGGGCCTAGTCATTTTCATCATTTCACAGCCTTAATATGAATCAAAAGTGTAATATGACATTGACAAAATATTAAATAGGTTATTCAATGCTAATTCTTTAACACAAAGCAACACATTATATCATCAATAATAGCTAACAACCTATCTTTAAAATCATTTGTTTATTCAGGTTGAAGATAGTTGCAGCACAAAAGATGACAGGGAGAGTGCAGGGAAGTGCCAGGATGTCCCAGGATGCTCTACATCACAATATTTCACACAGCCCAAGTCAGATAGTCACAGCCTGGAACACTTTTTTGCTTACCACCTTCAGCAAAAGCCTAAACACCTGTCTCTACAGAGAGTGTTTAGTTGTAAAAATGGTACCAACCGCAAATGGCTAATAAACACGACCCCAATTACCATCATTGGTTTTGAGATGTTACTTGCTGTGAATACCTTGTCTGATAGGCTACCGTATTGTGGCATAGTATCAGGACTTCCTGGCTAGTGTCTGTCGCGCACGGCTAGGGGCGAATGGCCAGATGATGGGCCTATTTGGGAGAAAGTCCAGGGCTGTTTTTTAGCCGCAGTCCGTCCCTGAGGAGAGGTGGTGTGTGGACGCCTTTTGGGAGAAAGCCCTTTCAGCAGCCACTACCATCCATCATGCTTGGCAACGTGCAGAGTATACGGAACAAAGTTGATGAACTTCGGGCAAGTGTGCAATATCTGTCGGATTATCGTCAGTCTTGTCTGAGCTGTCTGTCGGAAACCTGGCTCACCAAGACAGACCCTGATCTGCCATCGATTTGGAGGGTTTCTCAGTGGTTCGGGCGGACCGCAATGTGAGCTCCGGTAAAAGCAAGGGAGGGGGCGTGTGCATGTTTATAAATAGCAAGTACTGCAACCCATCACAGGTGACGATCAGAAACAGACGTTGTACCAAGGACATTGAACTCTTAGCAGTTAACCTTAGACCATATTACCTTCCCTGTGAGATAAACCAGATCTGTATTTTTATTGTCTACATTGCACCCTCTGCTGATACAGAGGAGGCGGGCAAAATCATACATGATCTGGTAGCACAGTCAAAGGCAAAATCCCCTGACGCAGCAAAGTTTATCCTGGGAGACTTCAGGAACACAATCAATCACATCAAGATGGCCGCAGCATGAGTGAGCCGGTCTGAGTCATGGTCTGCTTGCTTTTGTTATTTTAATTTTGTGGCTATGCTTTGCTTGATATTAGTTACATTTAACAAAATAGTGTGACTAACTTAACAAGGCACGTGATTTGCTTGATGAATGGACATATTTACTTTTGTTATCTTTAAAGAAATCAAATCATCAACCATTGACCAAACAATGGATACTATCCAAATGAAGTCTCTGCACGATACCATTCATCAGGTTAAACAGGATCTAATGACTTATTTCGACACTAAAGTTGATCCGATTTTTGGCACACTGAGTGGTATGGAGAGATCCCTATCCACATTAGGGGATCATATGTCGCTGCTGGAACAACGTGTCGGAGTAAACGAGGACAATATGACCGATCTCTCTACCCGAGTCAAACAACTCGAAACTGATAACAAATACCTGGCTGATAAGGTTGAGGATCTGGAAAATCGAAGCAGATCTGCAAATCTCCGCTTTCTCGGGATACCAGAGGCCGCAGATGGCCACAACATTCTGGAATTTATGGCTGGTCTGATTCCTCAACTCCTTGGTAAAGATGACTTTCCCATACCGCCGGCTATCGAGAGGGCACACCGCACTTTTGTTCACAAAGTCCGCTCACACGGGAGTCCCAATCCGAGGCCTATCCTGATTAAGTTGCTCCATTTCCAGGATAAATTAAAGATTCTTAGCCTAGCTCGTGAAAAAAAAGATCTGACTCTTAATGGCAGCCGCATCTTCATTTACCCGGACTATAGCGCTGACTTGACGAGAAAACATAAAGCCTTCGTCACAGTTAAACGGAGGCTTTGGGAGTTGGGTCATGAATATTCTCTTCATTATCCCTGCACTCTGAGTGTTGTGGTTGAAGGAGAAAAGCAACTATTCACCGATCACAAAGTGGCTGAGGCTGCCTTCATGACACATATGGACTCCTCCATGAGCT
This sequence comes from Perca schrenkii, assembly GCA_025617405.1. Taxonomy (NCBI): domain Eukaryota; kingdom Metazoa; phylum Chordata; class Actinopteri; order Perciformes; family Percidae; genus Perca; species Perca schrenkii. The sequence goes on from CM046794.1 coordinate 10,625,657, forward strand.
CTTCTAGTTAGGTAGCTCAGTAAACTTTCTTTTCTTTTTTTCCCATATTGTTGTTTGCTTCTTTCTATTTTTCTTCCTTTATTTTGTTATGTTGTTTTCGCAGCCATTTTATTTTATTTTATTATGAACTAATTATGATTACTAACTTAATGCAGTTGTATTTAAAACGTTTTCTTTGGTATCTTGGCTGTTAATTTAAGTTAATATATGAAGGGGATATGGTAGTATTTGCCGTAAACTGTCTAACTACCGTAAAATGGAAGTATAGTGTCGTAAAAAGTCATACTGACTGTATTATGTATTTTCTCCTGTATTTCAAGCCATATTTTGTTATTTCTTTTAAGGATTAAGAATTTTCTTTTCTTTTTGGTCGTCTTTATTTGATTAAACTAATAAGCATTACATAAAAATATGCATTTTCTACTTTTGTATTTATTTTCCTATATGAGGTTATAGACTACCTTTATTATTAAAATCATGTATTTTTCTTAATATCTCAACTCATGTTTGGTCTTTGAGCCACCTTAATATTTTTTCTTTGAAGCAGGCCAAGCTCAGAAGTGATTTCTTTCTTTTTTCTTTCTCTTTCTCTTTTTCTTATTTTTTTGTTTTACTCACCAAAAACCTGGGCATGGTGACCAGGGTTAAAAGGCTAGTCTTGGTTTTGTTTCTTGTTGTTTTGTCTTGTCTTTGTGTGTATGAATTTGTTAAGTATTTTGTTGTTTTTTGTGTTTTATTGTTATTGTTTTTTTAGTAATTTCGAGTCCTACAAATTACTTCCTTTGACCTTTTCTGTTTCATTATGTTTGATCAGTGGTTTTATTTTCTTAAACTTTAAATATAAAAAACTGGATGGTGATAAAGGTCTGAAAATAATTCATTTAAACATAAGAAGTCTTCTACCTAAAATTGATATGCTTAGAGCATGGGTAGAACAGTATAAACCTGCTATTGTTACTTTGTCTGAAACCTGGCTCACTAACAAAATATCTAACAACGAAATTGAACTTGCTGATTATGTTTTATATAGGGTTGATAGAGGTGCAAGAGGAGGCGGTGTATCTACATATGTGTCTTCTAATTTGGTCTCAGAGTTAATTATTCCAGATATTGAACCTCTGCATTTTGAGTGCATTTTTGTAAAAATAACTCTGCATGCGAATAAGTATATAACTATTGCAGATATATATCGACCTCCATCTGCACCTGCTGAATCTATAAATTACATGATCTCTACTATTAATTCTATTAAATTCGTAAACGAAATTATACTATTAGGTGATTTCAACAAAAATTGGCTTGATAAATCTGCTGCTAAAGATAAGAATAGTTTTGGAAATCTGAATTTAACCCAGTTAATCAGTGAACCTACCCGTGTTACACCAACGTGTCAGTCTCTGCTTGATTGGATACTAGTCTCTCATCCAAATAGATTCCTAAAATCAGGAATTATGTCTGACTGTTTTAATGATCATGCAATTGTGTACTGTATATGGAAAATTAAACTGCTTAAATTACCTCCTAAACTAATTAATATTAGACAATACAATAAATTAAATTTAGATTATTTTATTAATGATATAATTTCAATCAACTGGGATAGGTATCAGTTAATTCCAAATGTTCAAGATGTGTGGGATTTTTTACTTTCTGAATTTAATACAGTTATTGACAAACATGCTCCTCTGAAAACTATTAAAGTAAAAGGTAGGCACCTTCCTTGGATAAGTGCTGATTTAATTAGACTTTTCAGGCAGAGAGATGCTGCCTGGGCCATATTTCATAAGTCTAAGAACCCTGCTGATTGGGATGATTATAGGAGGTTACGAAATTTAAGTAAAACTATGACTAGAAATGCCAAATCTAACTATTATAAAGAATCTCTTATTGAAGACTTCAAAAATCCTAAACAATTTTGGACCAAGATAAAATCAATAACTAATGCATCTGTTAAATCTGTATCTAAGCAAATTAAAGTTAATAATGAAATCTTACAAGAACCTCTTTTAATGGCCCAAGCCTTTAATACTCACTTTTCATCAGTCTCTTCTATATTACCTGAATCATCTATTTGTGGTAATTTACAACTTAATAAATCACTGACTAGTATATTTTCTTTTAGGCTTATCACACCTGTTGAGGTACAGAATGTTATTAATGATCTTAAAATGAGTACTGGTTCTGGGTTGGATGGTATCGAAGCTAGATTCTTAAAATGATCATCTCATGTACTTATGTATCCTTTATGTGATCTTTTTAATATGTCTTTGTCTACCTATGAATTACCCAATAGCTGGAAATGTTCACGCATTATTCCTTTACATAAAGGAGGCGAGGTACTAGATTTGAACAACTATAGACCATTTTCTATTATCAGTTCTGTTGTTAATGTGTTCGAAAAATTAATTTATAATCAATTGTCATGTTATCTTAATGAAAACAATATCCTTTCACCTTTTCAGTCTGGTTTTCGTTCAAATCACTCTACAACTACTGCACTGCTAAAACTAACCAACGATATTCTTACCGCCTCGGACAATTTGGAACTAACTGGTGCTATTTTTATTGATTTGACAAAGGCTTTTGATTTGGTCAGTCATTACATTCTTCTAGATAAACTTTACGCTATTGGCCTTTCACGCACTGCATTACTTTGCTTTAACTCATAGCTTCACAATAGAAAACAATGTGTTGTTATTAATGGAATCAAATCTGACACTCTAACTCAGCAGTGTGGTGTGCCTCAAGGATCAACACTTGGTCCACTTCTTTTTTCCATATTTATTAATGATCTTCCTTCTATCTGTAAGTGTTCTGTTCAGCTTTATGCTGATGATACGGTTATATACACTTCATATACAAGTTTAGTACAGATTGAAACAGACTTACAGTCTGATTTTAATAACTTACAAAACTGGCTTGCAGTTAATAAGTTACTTCTCAATAAAACCAAAACACATACTATGATTTTTGGCACTCGACAGAACATTAAACTTAAATACAAATCACATTCATTTCGTATTTCTTGTCTTGATGGCATTACATTGCAGAAAGTTGACCATATTAAATACCTGGGCTTATACTTTGACTCTGAACTTTCTTTTAATTATCATAATCATATTGTACATAAATTGAATTATAGTCTTAGTCTTCTTTTCCGTTCAAGAAACTGTTTTCCATTTAAGGTCAGAAAAAGAATTGCCCTTCAATTTATATTGCCAATAATGGATTATGCTGATTCAGTGTACTGCATTGCTTCTAATTCCTCTCTTACTCCTCTTACTAGAGTGTATAATAGATTGTGTAGATTTATTCTTAACTGTGCATTTACAACTCATCACTGTATAATGTATGAACTTCTTGACTTGCCCACACCATTTAAACTTTCAACTTTCAGACTGTTCAAACATGCCTTGTCAATTCATTTTCATACTAACTGTACATGTAGACTTTAATTCTCTCCAGTTGTATCTCATTCTTCACTCTTCTTTTCTTATTGAACCACTTAATTTCACTCTTTCCACAGTAACGTTTGGTTATATGTTGATGTATCATTATTCCCTGTTATTTATTATGTTGTAATTGTAGGCTCTGTGTGTTTTTTTGTTTTTTGTTTTTTTGTAGTGTTTTGTTTATTATGTTTGTATGTCTGTAATATTTTTTGTTGTATTTTGTTCAGGACCCCCTCGAAAACGAGATGGTACATCTCAAGGGGTTATCCTAATAAAAGAATTTCATACTTCAACCGCTGCAGTCTAACTGAACTGTTACCAACCTACCATCAGTATGTGTCATGTCCCACTCGGGACGAGTCTTGCCTTGATTTATGCTATGGTAACCTAGAAAAAGCATACTATGCCAAAGCCCTGCCAGGGTTAGGAAAGTCAGACCACAATAGGATTCGTCTCATACCAGCATACCAGTCCCTGCTACGCCGGGAAAAAGTCTAGACAAGGGAGGTAAAATGTTGGTCTGCTAACTCAATAGATGCTCTGCGTGGTTGATGAAGTTGATTATTCTGAACAGCAGACAAAGGCAATTGATAGAATAAAAGATTTAACTGGCAGGGACATTGCTATTTCCATTGATGATGTTAGGAAACAATTTTTCTCAGCTCCATACTGTAGTGTTAGTTGAAATACTTGGGTAGGAATCTTGGTATGGATCGGATGTAACCGGGGAAGTTTAATAAAGGTGCATGGTACTGACGATGCAGTCATGTCTTTATGTGTCTCTCCGTTTATTATTAGTACACAGCAAGGCCAACTGAACACATACAAGGAAATCTCAAGGGCTAGATGGGATCAGCTGCAAAGTCTTGAAGACACGCGCTGATTTACTGGCACTCCCTTTTCAGAGGCTGTATCAGCATTCAGTGGACACGGGACTGATACCAACCCAGTGGAAGCTTCCCTAATTATACCAGTACCTAAACACAATAGGCCTAAAGAAATGAATGACCTGAGACCAGTTGCATTAACTTCACTTTCTATGAAGTGTCTTGAAAAGATATTGTTAAACCACCTGTTAACTGAAGTTTCATTATGTCTTGATCCATACCAGTTTGCTTACCAACCAAGAAGAGGGGTGGATGATGCACTGCTGACAATGACCAACAGCCCCACCTGTTGGTGGGTAAACTGGCAGAGGTAGGGGTTAACCAAAAGCTCATAATTTGGATAATGTTGTGGTTATGGACATTTCTGTTGCTGTTCCCTGTTTTGTATTTTTATTCTGTGTATTTCTGTTCTCTGTTGTGTATATTTCTGTTTTCTTACTGCCCTGTTCATTGTGTGTTTCTGTTTATCCTGTTTTGACTGTGTTCTGTGGATTGTGTATTTTTCTGTTTCCTGTTTTATTGTGATAGTCTGTTTTCTGTCTTGTCTAGTTTTACTTCCTGTGTTTTCCTGCCTTGTCTGATTGTTCTGCCCCGCCCTAATGTGTTTCACCTGTTGTATCACCTGTTCCTTGTTTGCTCATCACCTCTTGTATTTAGCCTCTGTGTTCCCTTTGTCTCTTGTCAGATCGTTTTGTGTCCTTGCCTGGTTTGTTTGTGTGTGCTTGTGTGCTTTCCCCGTGTCAGTTTTGTAGTTCCTGGTTTTTGCACTTCTCTGTTTTTTGTATTGCCTTTTCTTCTTTTTTGGGTATTGTCTCCTTGCCTGCCGAAGCCTCAGGACTCCCTTGGTTTATTTTTGTGTTTTTGTTCAATAAAATCCTCGTGTTCAAACCTTCAGCCCCCCTGCCTTTCTCCCTGCGTTTGGGTCCACTATCCCATGCTCATTGTAACAGAAACAGTTTTCTAACAAATAGGACACAACAGGTTAGGTTTAATTCAGTCACCTCCACTTCCAGGCCCATTAACACGGGAGCCCCTCAGGGGTGTGTTTTGTCCCCTCTACTCTACACACTTTATACTGAGTGCTGAGCTAGTACATCCACACATACGTTTTTCAAATATGCGGATGATACTGCCATTGTGGGGTATTTGAAACCTGATAGCTCAGTGCTAGCCAGCTTTGAGGAAGAGGTGAGTAATTTCACCAAATGGTGTAAAGATAACTTTGTGGCTATTAATGGAAGTAAAACAAAAGAAATGGTCATTCATTTTTAGACGTCATAAATGTGAGATCCCTAACAGCATTGTTAATGACACACAATTGGGAGGGTTAGTAGCTACAAATACCTAAGCATTGAAATTGATGCCCAACTCAAATTTGATATGTACTCTAAGGTAAAAAATTACAACAGCAGATGTTCTTTTTACGTAAGCTTAACTACTTTCAAGTGGACAGTATTATTTTAGAATTGTTTTATAAAACAGTCCTTCAGATCGTATTGTCATGTATTTGGGAACATGCGCAAACAAGACCAAGATAAATTGCAGCGTTTGGTAAAGACAGCGAGCAAAATTATTGGATGTAGTCAGACGTCAGTCACTCAGCTATGGTCAGATCTTATTGTAAGTAAGGCTGAGCAGATTCTTACCGTGGATTTCCACCAGATGCGGAACGGCTCCGAAACGGCGGCAGAGTCATTAGGTTTCCATTAAAGTCAATGTGTGTATTTCCACTGGCTACATAACGGCTGCGTTCCGACTGCGTCCTAACTCCGGCGGTCCGCAGCCCTCCGCAGCAGATACGCAGAGCTTCTATTTTTGCCGGACGCCGGAGAGCTCCGCAGCAATTCAGCACACAGCAGATAGTGCGGGACAGGAAGTCGAGCACAGAAGCAAAATAAAACATCCGGTTAATTTTCAAAATAAAATGCACCGTGCTCACGGCGGATCATATTTCCCTGCACTACACCTTGAAAACACAGCACAGAGCTGTTTCCCCTCTACTCCTCTGGATGGAAACTAACTGTTGTTGGTTTTGTGGTTCTATTCTACGTGAGTTCGCGAGAACTTGTGGGTCCTCGTGACTACAGCTGTCAGTCATGGCCGCAGCCGTGCCGCAACAAATCCGGACCTGGTGGGTATTGACGGACGGCGGAGCACACACCAGACGCAGCGGAGCCAGTCCGCAGCCGTTACGCATCTGGTGGAAATGAGGAGTTAAGGATCCTACCCACCCCTTATATGGGCGGTTCCAACTCAGCAATCGTGGCAACCGTAGGCTAATGCAAAGGTCAATTAGAACCAAAAGGATTAGCGTGTCATTTGTCCCCCTCTGCTATTGGACTTTTTAATGAAAGACACAAAACAAGATAATGAATTGTATTGTCCACTCTGGTAACACTGTGTTTCTCTTTTATTGTTTTTAAATTGTAAACTTAACTTCACTACTTAACTATGTATTACTAAATGTTAATTTGTGTGTGTGTAAGTGTGCAGGGGAGGGTACCTACTTATATTCCTGTGTATCTTAAATGTGCTGCACTTTGACCAAACAAATTTCCCAATTTTGGGATAATAAAGTATACTTTGACTGTCGTGTCTGTTGTGGCGTATCAACGCAGGGTTGAATTAAACTGTATGAGGGTTGGAACTAGCGGAACAAGTTAGGTTAAGTGGTGTGCAAGTTAGGAAAGCAGGTACGTGTCAATGCTCTGTTCAAACGTATTGACAGTTTTCCAAGAATAACAAGCAGAGATGGGCCTAAGCTAATGAAGCTGAGCGACCTACTTATGGAACTGCAGGCAGCCAAAGCTGAAGGAGACTTGCCTGGCCTCTCTTTCCTAGACACGGCAAGAGGAGTCAATCCAATAGTACAGAAACTCCCATTTCGTCTGCAAGAGAATTGGGCATCGGTAGGTGCATCCTTCAAACGGCAGAACCGGGTGCCATATCCTCCATTTGCCTACTTTGTAGACTTTGTCAGCCAGCAGGCTGGCATCATGAATGATCCAAGCTTCAGCTTCATCGCCCATGCAGATATGGCTTCTAGGACTGAAAACAGGTCAACGGCACTCACAACCTGCCCTACGCACAGAAGTTGGACCTGGGGTGGGTCATTGTTGGTAACGTGTGTCTAGGTAAAGTCCACAAACCTCTGACAATCAACGCCTTCCACACAAACACCACAGAGCTGAAACGACCCACTCTCTTTGAGCCATGCCCTAATGTGTTCAATGTTAAAGAGAAGTTCAGCAACATCCAGGTCACCAGTCACCCCACACACACACATATCCTGTTGATCAACCTACATGTGAAGCGGACCACCTGGGATGCACTCTGTTCAGGTGGACCGAGGACGACGACCAGGTGGCTCCTTCCATTCAAGATGCCACATTCATGAAGATAATGGATAAATGGCTACAAAAAGACTCAAGCAACAGTTGGGTGGCACCGTTACCTTTCAAGATTCCATGCCAGTGGCTCCCTGACAACAGGCCACAAGCGGTGAGGCGTTTAGTGTCTCTCAAGCATAACTTTGACAAGAAGCCTGAAATGAGAGAGCACTTTATCAGGTTCATGGACAAGATGTTTAAGAATGGCCATGCTGAGTTAGCCCCTCCTCTCAATGAGGAAGAAGAACGATGGTACCTACCGACATTCAGAGTGTATCATCCAAAGAAACCAAAGAAAATCTGTGTGGTGTTTGATTCCAGTGCCCAATACAACGGCGTGTCTCTCAATGATGTGCTGTTAACTGGACCTGACCTGAACAACACGTTACTTGGAGTTCTGATCCGCTTCAGAAGAGAAGCCATCGCCTTTACAGCAGACCTAGAACAGATGTTCTACTGTTTCCTGGTATGAGAAGAAGACAGGAACCTTCTGTGGTTCCAAGACAGCGACCTCTCCAAAGCCGTTGAGGGTCCATGTCTTCGGTAACAGCCCATCACCTGCAGTGGCAATTCATGGCCTGTACCAGTCTGTCCAAGTCAGCGAGTTCCACATCGACCCAGATGTAAGGCACTTTGTGATGCGCGACTTCTATGTAGATGACGGCTTGAAGTCCCTTCCTACAGCTGAAGCTGCTATAGATCTGTTTAAAAAGACACATGATGTTCTCTCAAGGTCGAATCTGAGACTGTACAAGATCGCAGCAAACAACAAAGAGGTCATGGACGCATTTCCATCCAGCGATCATGCAGACAACCTCAAAGACCTGGACCTTGATGCAGACATGCCACCAATGCAACGCAGCCTCGGACTCAATTAGAACCTCCACACAGACTGTTTCCTCTTCGTCTTCAATGAGATGAAGCCTTACACCCAGCGTGGTGTCTTGTCGACCATCAATAGCCTCTATGACCCGCTTGGATTTGTTGCGCCAGTCATAATCCAAGGCAAGGCTATCCTGCGAGAGCTTACTGCTGAGAATGGTGACTGGGATGCTCCATTGCCTCAAGAAATGGAGGCTGCCTGGACTTCATGGCGAGCCTCCTTGTCCGAGCTGTCTGAGCTTTCCATCCCCAGATGCTACACAGCAGCTTCACCGTCAGCAGCCAGCAGAAGAGAATTGTGAGAGAGAATTGTGTGTCTTGTCAGTAAAAGCCATCGCTGCTGTGTCCTACTTAAAAGTCACAGACTCTGGTGGGAACAACCAGGTTGGATTCGTAATGGGGAAAGCCAAGCTGGCACCTCACCCTGAGCACACAGTGCCAAGACTGAAACTCTGCATAGCAGTGCTTGCTGTCGAGTTAGCAGGCCTGATCTCAGACCTTCAGCTCGATGCCGTAACCTACTACTCAGACAGCAAAGTGGTCCTGGGCTATATCTGCAACAAGACCAGGCACTTTAATGTTTATGTCAGTAACCGAGTGTTATGCATCCGAAGATCATCTCGTCCAGACCAGTGGCGCTATGTACCAACAGATCAGAACCCTGCAGATCACACAACATGCTCTGTCCCTGCTGCCCACCTGAAAAACACCAACTGGCTGAGTGGACCCAAGTTCCTGTCCAGACCAGAGCCCAGCACATCTGAAGGTGCTTACAACCTCATTGATCCAAGCTCAGATCCAGACATTCGGCCTCAAGTGTCCACTTTCAGCACTATAGCCTCACACAAGCAGCTTGGTTCTCAATGCTTTGCCAAGTTTTCGACTTGGAAGTCCCTGTGCTGTGCATTGACTTGTCTTGTTCACATAGCTCGTCATTGTAAGACAACCCAGAGAGAAAACGACGCCTGTAAGAGCTGGCATTACTGCAAAGGAGAATTTTCTGTTGAAGAATCCAGTCAAGCTTCAGCCATAATCATCCAAGATGTACAACAGGAAGTCTATGTACAAGATATCAAATGTATCAAAAAACAAGAGAGGATACCAAAAACCACTCCTCAAAATCCAGGGATCCAGGGAAGGGATCCAAAATCTGGATCCCTTCATTGACACTCGTGGCCTTCTAAGAATCGGAGGTCGTCTTCACCACTCAAGCCTTGATCAGAGTGAAAAGACTCCTTTGATTATCCCTGGCCAGCATCACATTGCAGTTTTGCTCATAAGACACCACCACGAGCAGATCCACCACCAAGGCCCTCACTTTACAGAAGGGTCTGTCCATTCAGCTGGCTTCTGAATCGTTGGTGGAAAGAAAAGAGTGAGCAGCATTATCCACCAATGTGTAACCTGCAGGAGACTCAGAGCTCCACTCAGCATCCAGAAAATGGCTAGTCTGCCTCCTGATCGTCTGTCAACAGACCCTCCATTCACAAATGTTGGTCTAGACATGTTTGGCCCTTGGAATGTCTCCTCACGTAGGACCAGAGGTGGATTTGCACAAAGTAAACGGTGGGCGATAATCTTTACATGCATGAGCATAAGAGCCGTGCACATTGAAGTCATAGAATCCCTCGACATATCCAGCTTCATCAACGCGCTACGCCGTTTCCTTGCTGTGCGCGGGCCGGTCAAACACATCCGTTCAGACCGTGGCACGAACTTCGTCGCCACCTGTAAAGACTTAAAGATACCTTCAAACATCGAGAGCACTGCTGTGAAGACTTACCTGTCAGACCAAGGCTGCACTTGGACCTAATCCTCCACATACATCCCACTGTGGTGGCGCTTGGGAAAGAATGATCGGACTTGCCAGGAGAATTCTGGACTCCAACACCGCAGGCTCGTAAAAAGTGGCAGGCCACCCATCCAAACATCCAGCCAGGATGTGTTGTTCTCCACAGGAACAGCCAAGTACCAAGAAATGAATGGCCTCTTGGACTGATAACTCAGACTTTCCCTAGCAAAGATGGGAAAGTGCGACAGGTTGAGGTGAAGGTTATTAAACCAGGAGGGACTGGTCTTTTTCTTAGGCCAGTCACTGAAATAGTGCTTCTCCTACCTCCAGATGTTTAAGCAAATGGACTGTGCTTAGATTGTTGGGTGACGTGTATTCACGTCAGGCGGGGAGTGTTTTGTTATAAATAAGCTGTTAAAAGTAAGAAGTTAATTTGCCTCAAGTCTTAATAAGTTCTTTATTTACGTTGCTGTCACTTTAAGACTCTCAGCTAGTAACCGTATGATGTGGTCCTGATGGCATCATCGGCCTATGACCTTCAGCACTCACTGGATCGGTTCGCCGCCGAGTGTGAAGCGGCTGGGATGAGGATCAGCACCTCTAAATCTGAGGCCATGGTTCTCAGCAGGAAACCGATGGAGTGCCTACTCCAGGTAGGGAATGAGTCCTTACCCCAAGTGAAGGAGTTCAAATACCTTGGGGTCTTGTTCGCGAGTGAGGGGACAATGGAGCGGGAGATTGGTCGGAGAATCGGCGCAGCAGGTGCGGTATTACATTCAATTTATCGCACTGTTGTGACGAAAAGAGAGCTGAGCCAGAAGGCAAAGCTCTCGATCTACCAGTCAGTTTTCGTTCCTACCCTTACCTATGGTCATGAAGGCTGGGTCATGACCGAAAGAACGAGATCCAGGGTACAAGCGGCCGAAATGGGTTTCCTCAGGAGAGATAGGGTGAGAAGCTCAGTCATCCGTGAGGAGCTCGGAGTAGGAGCCAGTTGAGGTGGTTCGGGCATCTGGTAAGGATGCCCCCTGGGTGCCTCCCTAGGGAGGTGTTCCAGGCACGTCCAGCTGGGAGGAGGCCTCGGGGAAGACCCAGGACTAGGTGGAGGGATTATATCTCCAACCTGGCCTGGGAACGCCTCGGGATCCCCCAGTCAGAGCTGGGTAATGTGGCTCGGGAAAGGGAAGTTTGGGGTCCCCTGCTGGAGCTGCTCCCCCCGCGACCTGACACCGGATAAGCGGATGAAGATGGATGGATGGGTGTAGCAAGCCAACTACAGCTACTTTTGCCTACATTTATGCCTAGAGTAGCATCGTTGGTATGTATTCATTCACTGTTTTTAAATAATTACATAGGTTCATAGATCATTAGTTTGATGTCAGTGTTATTTTGTGTTGTCTTTGTGTTTGTTGTTGTTTGTGTTGTATATTAGAAATGTCCATGATCACCAGCGTTGGTGCTGTTACTAACGTTGCATGGTTGCTAGGCAACTATAAGTCACAGGACAGGCTACACTCGTATGAATTAACATAATATTGTTTACATGTAAAAATGTCGTTATACAACATAATCACTATCAGTTTAATAGTTATGAATTATATTGTGTAACGGTAGAAAGGAAATATTTGAATTGATGAAATTACATTCTGAACATAGGCTATATTGTATGTTAAAAGCTAGCATAGAATTGATTAGTCTGTTTTTGTATGTTAGTTTCACACTTTCCTTGCAACGTCATTAAACCTGTGGATGTGGGAACGATTGTCTTCAGAGTCTTGATGTTAGGAGAGAGTTTAGCTGGCTGTCAGCGTATAGAGCAATACCAAAGACGGCACACTATCCATTAATTTAAAATTAAAATGCATGTTTCATCAGTAATTGTGATTATTGTTGTGATGGTCAGCCGAAGTTCATATTGACCCAAATGTAATTTTAGCACTGCATCACTGGCTTGTTGAGGTAACTGGGTAGAGTAAAGATTTTACTCGGAAGTCACAATTCCTTATTTTGAAAAATGTGTGTCCTAATATGTTTAAATTTAATCTAAATTATACATGTGCTCCTTTGTTGTTTTTCACTAGATCAGGCGCGATCGGTCTGATTCTTCTTCTTCTTTTTGTTTTTATTGCTGCTGTCACAGATGTGTATTGTCCCTGCCAGCCACCACCTGCCATTTCACTGAAGAAGTTTGAACCATCAACGTCAAATGGGATCTCTGATCGTAATCAGTCCTTCACTGACCAATCAGCATTCATTAGCAGAATGCTAGCGTGTTATGGGCAACAACGACTCAACCTGTAAGAAATCGAAAGGACATAAGTACTTGTTCATTCAATTTTCGACCTATAATCCATGTTGAACTTGCAAAAACTACAATCAAATCTGAGATTGTTCAACGACAATCAAGCGAAAGAGACAAATTTAACCATCTAGCTCCATAGAGTCCCATTCATTTTGCACTGGACCCCCAGTGGAACTCTGGTGGAACTGCAACCAAATTTGGTACAATGGGGCTGAATAGGGAGTGGAAAGGCTTTCCGTAGACCGGCTTTGGTTGCACCATTAAGCTCTCTCCTAAATTAGGGCATTGGCATAGAGGCTAGACTAGAGAACTACTAGTTAGTTTGTAACTAAATCAGCTACTAAAATTGGTTAACTTGCACCACGATTACTTGCGGGATGGCTTAAAGGCCGTGTTGCAGGTTTCATTTTCCAACGAATTTGCATTAACTGCGTGTTGGTAATAAACATGTAATCTGTTATCCATGTATTTTATGTTGTTAGGTATCACAAAATGGAATATAACACGAAAAAGTAGGTACTATTTTACAGCAGTTTGCCTTTCCCCTACAATGCATTGCAGGACGTCACGTTGGGGAGACAACAGACCAAAGCCCGCCTAGAGACCCTTGAGAGTGACGAGAGAGAGATAACAAGAGACGAGTAAGAGAGTGTTCAGCAGTAGATAGCGCAGATTATAGATAAATACATATATATATATATATATACACTACCAGTCAAAAGTTTGGGGTCACTTAGAAATTTCCATTCCACTCCATTCCAGACAGAATACCAGCTGAGATCAGTTGCTTTGGTTTTTTAATCAGGGCAGCAGTTTTCAGATTATATTATGTGCTTACATAAGGGTTCTCGACTGTTGTAGAAAAACGTGGCTGAAGAAACACTTGAAATTCAAGCTATTTTGTCTAAACGTCATACCCAAATTAAAAGTGGTACAGCTCCCATATACTTTGACACTCAGGGGTGTGTCTGATATCATTGGAAAGGTGATTGATGTGGGTTTGTTTTTGTATTTGAGAAGTGTTGTATTTTGTAGTTTTTTTGGCTTTTTTTTTTTTTGCACTTTTGTTTTTTAAGATTATTTTTTTATTTTTTAATATTTAACAAAAACAGAACAGACAAACACACTTGAATAAGAACAACCGCCCTCTCCCACCCCCACCCTCTGCGGTCTCGAGAAAAACAAGAACAGAAATCACACCTTGCCTAGTCGCCCTCCTCTACTTCTTGTGATGCTGAGGTCATTAGGATTGATACTTGTGCTGCTGCGTTTTGTGGGGGGGGAGCCAGCGCTGAGCTATCATTTTCTTGGTCACGGTTGAGCCAGCTAAACAAACTTTCTTTTGTTTCCTAAGCAGGTGTAATTCAGAGTCGTCATTAAGTAACAAAACAGTCAGTAGGAATTTGACATCCTATCACATCAGATATTATTGATGGTGTTTTAGTCCAAAACTCATGCACATGTTCACACACCCAGACCATATGTAGGAAAGTTCCAGTTTGTTCAGGACAGAACGTGCAATAGGGAGTAGGAATGGCTTTGGAGATGTATCTCTTCTGAGGTGTCCAATATGCCCTGTGGCATACGTTGAAGTGGATCTGCTGGTGATTTGGGTTCTTGAAACAGTGGGAAATGTCCCAAACTGTCTCCCAATTAATTACTTTCCCCCCCGGGCTCAGCTCTCGCTCCCATTAAAGTTGGTCAATGTGTTGGTGTAACCCGGTCTCACGCCAGGTCGTGTAATAGTTACGTTATTGTAATCTATTAAGTCGTGGACAGGTTACGATTTTGACGTTTTTTTTCGTGTATATGCAACGACTTTTGAACGTGTACAGGTCACGCTTTTCGAACCTGCTCTGGGGGACGCGACTACGGGGAAATGCGGCGCCACACGCCGGCCAAAACAACGGCACGGGCCGCCACTCGTGATCGGGGAAATGAGGCGCCACACGCCGGCCAAAACAACGGCACGGTCCGCCACTCGCGATCGGGGAAATGCTGACGCGACTACGGGGAAATGAGGCGCCACACGCCGGCCAAAACAACGGCACGGGCCGCCACTCGCGATCGGGGAAATGCTGACGCGACTACAGGGAAATGAGGCGCCACACGCCGGCCAAAACAACGGCACGGGCCGCCACTCGCGATCGGGGAAATGCGGCGCCACACGCCGGCCAAAACAACGGCACGGGCTGCCACTCGCGATCGGGGAAATGCGGCGCCACACGCCACTCGCAAGACACGGGAAATGAAACGCCACAATAACGAGACGGTTGGGGTTAGGAAAAAAAAAGAACGGGGTAAGGAACCGTCACACGCGGGACAAAGGTACTGCCACACGCGGGGCGCGAACCCCGGTCTCCGGCGTGAAAGTCCTGTGTTTTATGTAATCTATTAAGTCGTGGACAGGTTACGATTTTGATGTTTTTTTCGTGTATATGCAACGACTTTTGAACGTGTACAGGTCACGCTTTTCGAACCTGCTCTGGGGGACGCGACTACGGGGAAATGCGGCGCCACACGCCGGCCAAAACAACGGCACGGGCCGCCACTCGTGATCGGGGAAATGAGGCGCCACACGCCGGCCAAAACAACGGCACGGTCCGCCACTCGCGATCGGGGAAATGCTGACGCGACTACGGGGAAATGAGGCGCCACACGCCGGCCAAAACAACGGCACGGGCCGCCACTCGCGATCGGGGAAATGCGGCGCCACACGCCGGCCAAAACAACGGCACGGGCTGCCACTCGCGATCGGGGAAATGCGGCGCCACACGCCACTCGCAAGACACGGGAAATGAAACGCCACAATAACGAGACGGTTGGGGTTAGGAAAAAAAAAGAACGGGGTAAGGAACCGTCACACGCGGGACAAAGGTACTGCCACACGCGGGGCGCGAACCCCGGTCTCCGGCGTGAAAGTCCTGTGTTTTATGACGGTTGGGGTTAGGAAAAAAAAAGAACGGGGTAAGGAACCGTCACACGCGGGACAAAGGTACTGCCACACGCGGGGCGCGAACCCCGGTCTCCGGCGTGAAAGTCCTGTGTTTTATGACCCATCCACCACCCCGACCAACCTCCCTACGCGGACTTTCGCCTTATCAACTACTCGCTACTCGCTTTCGTTCTGGAATCACGAAATATGCTTCCCATTAAAATGCATTGCTTTCAATTTCGTAATCACCATACGAAAAAAACGGCATTTACGTAACCTGTCCACGACTTAATAGATTACAATAACGTGACTATATAACGACCTGGCATGAGACTGGGCTGGTTGGTGATAATAGGGCCATAGGCTAGCATACACTTTTTTGGATACACACCTGCAAAGGCGAGGTCTTGCTCTATTTCTCTCCAAGGGACTGTAGATGAGGGGTCTATCCACACTCTGAGGGCCCGTAGCTGAAAGGCTCTAAGGCTCCATGGTACGTTGCAAGGTAGAGTATTTTAGCCTAGGTTGTTTACTATTCCAAATATACTGCCGGATTAAGGCATAAAGTCTCTTCCAGAAATGTATTGGTGGGGGTAAAGGGATCATTGTGCTTAAGAAGTTCACACGAGGAACTGTGTTCATTTTAACAACAGCAATCCTGGACCGTAGCGATGCCGGCAGCGCAGACCAATTAGTCAGATCCCTTTGAACACTACTTAATATAGTTTCATAGTTGTCCTGGACAACTCGCTGTAGCAAATACCAAATATGTAATTTTGCTTTGGGTTGGTATTGTATCACTAATAGCTGATGTCACCTGTTTGTTGTTCAACAGGAGCAGATTAGATTTATTCCAATTGATTTTATAGCCGGAGATTGAGCCAAATTCGTTAAAGATCTAAATAATTTTTAGAACGGAGTCCTTAAGGTCAGATATGTACAGTAAAATATCATCTGCAAATAACCCAGTTCTTCTGCCTCCTCTGTGTCAATAAGAAGCAGGTTTAACTCTTTTAGGAACTTTTGGCACTGCGTCGGATCTGGATTGCAGGAAGATTCATACAGCTTTGAATAAAAGGATCCTTAGAATTCGTTGATATACCTCGGTCCGTGCGGATGCTATTGATAGCAGCTCTGGACTCGCTTTGTTTTAATTTCAGAGCTAGCAATTTGCTTGGTTTACAGCTGTTAAAATAGTAATTTTGCCTCACTCTGTGCATTATGAATTCAGCTCTCCTTTTTAGCAAGTAATTTAGCTCTGCTCGATTTGTGACTAGAAGAGTATGTGTAGATTTAGAAAAACAAGTCTTAAGAGATTGCTATAACGATTTACAACGTTCTTCCGACTCTGCAATCCTTGCCTTTCTCTTTTTCATCAAATTTGCTGCAAAGGAAGATGTGAAATCTCTAATAAATCCTTTAGTGGCTTGCCAGGTGTACGCCAGGTCTGAAACTGAGCGAGTATTGATTGATATGAACTCCGCTAGTTTGGCTCCAAATTCTGTATTAAAAGCTGTGTTTTGGAGAAGGGAATTATTGAATTGCCACATTCTAGATTTTTCTCCTAAGATATCACAACAGAATGTGGTTATCAGCGCATTGTGATCAGACAGGATTGCTGGTTCCATTGCTATTGTGTGGAACATCGTCTTAAGTACACTGGAGCACAAAAAATAATCATTGCGGGAGTGGGTGCGGTGACGTGTGGAAAAGAAAGTGTAATCCTTGCTAGTAGGATTGTGCATCCTCCATATATCTGTAAGATCGTGGGATTCCACAATAGCATTAAACATGTCCGATATGTGTTTTTGGGCTTTCGTGTGGTTGACCCCTGATCTATCCTGATTTAAGTCTAGTACCGCATTCATGTCTTCCCCTACAATTAGTGAGTATTTGTTGAGAGAAAGCAATTCATTGGTTAGGCGTGGGAATAGGCATATACTGAGACAAAGGCTATTTTCCTACTCCTTATTGTAGTACATATATACGATATCCTGCCTGAAGAGTCTTTACTACTTTTGTCTATGGTGAGTGTGCATCTTCGTGACAGCAGCACAATGGAGCCCTTGGTTTTGGTGTCGTCACTAGATGAGGCAGCAACCTTAAAGTATTTATTTTGACGATTTACATCTCTTTTACGTAAGTGTGACTCTTATATAAGTTCCATGTCTATGTTCTTCCTTCTTAAATAATCCAGGAATTTAGCTTGTTTGATCGGCCTGTTTAGCCCCCTGATGGTAACCGAAAGGATTGAAATCTCAGCCATCTTGAAAATTGAAACGCATATGTGTCTCGAGTACCCTACCGGATTTTGCTGACAAATCTGTAGCAAAGGTTGAACTGTCAGGTCTGAGCAAGGTGTGACAAAAACATGAAAAGTAAAATAAATCCCCTAACCCTCTGAGACTGCAGACCCCCTCCCCTATTTGTAAGATGCATGACCACATCAAACGCAGTTTGTGCAAAACTCCAGTTCAAAACTACACCTCCTGTGTTAAGTCACAGGTTAATTGAAACAGGTTTGGTGAATTATTATGTTAAACATGAACAATATTATAAACACTTACAAACAATTTCTGGACTAAGCTGTGTGAAAGACAGACCAATCTAGTTGGAGCAATAAGCAGACTATGAGCTTAACAGACCATATCCCTCATGTTCTTTCAGTCTAGCTTAGCAGTTAACAAACATAAACTGACCAGCCAGCATTTCTCATGCATCTTCAGTCTGGTTAAGTGTCCCTTTAATGCTCGGCTTCAAAACTTCTATACAGTATCCTTAGGACTACCAGCCAGCATTTGTCACGTATTTTCAGTCTGGTTAAGTGTCCCTTTAAAGCTTTGTTACAAAACTTACATAGCGCATCCTCAGGATGTGTTCACATGTTCCTTTTTTTTTAGCCTGATTAAGTGTCCTCAAAAATATAGATTGTAGACTGAGTAGCCAGCATTAATCATTCATTAAGGTAAGTAAGGCCTAGAATCACCCTGACACTTGTAACAAAAACTTGAGAATGTTTCCTTTCCAATTATATCAGGAACACCCCTGAATGTCACAGTATATGGGAGCTGTACCACTTTTAATTTGGGTATGACGTTTAGACCAAAAAGCATGGAATTTCAAGCGTTTCTTCGGCCACTTCTGACTACAACAGTCGAGAACCCTTTTGCAATTATGTAAGCACATAATGTAATCTGAAAACTGCTGCCCTGATTAAAAAAAACAATGCAACTGATCTCAGCTGGTATCCTGTCTGGAATGGAGTGGAATGGAAATTTCTAAGTGACCCCAAACTTTTGAATGGATCCTAGATATACAGTAGCTAGACAGATATATAGATAGACAGCATATATATATATATATATATATATATATATATATATATATATATATATATATATATATATATTTATTTTATATATAAAATATAAATATAAATTTTATAATGACCTCCATCACCAAGAACTCCAAGATCTGCAGCACACATTTCAGGGAGGAGGATTACGACCCAGGGGATATCAGTATGGTTTCTCTCGGGTTGAAGAGGCTGAGCCAGGCACGGTTTATTCCGACCGCTGTGGCGTCTGTGCACACACACCTCTCTACCTGCCCTGCCCCGAGACCAAGAAGCACTATGATCAGTGCTGCCCGCCGCAAGAGAGAGCTGGCTACGGTAAGCCTCATGCTAATGTTTACAATGTTAACAAATCTAGCTACCTTGTGTAGGGTGACCAGATTTCCCAGAACTGAAACCGGGACACTTTGACCGTAGTGCTCGTGCACCCACCCGCTTTTTAACATGAACATGTGCCAGCCCAGGTCAAACATAGACAGATTACAGACGTAGATTGCTACCATTGACTCCCACACAGTGGTTGAATTGGCTTTTGTAGGGAGGGGGCGCCCTTATTTACAGTGAATGGTCATCATTCAAAATCGTGCCGTAAAATGACTAAATGTGTTTTTACACCAAAGGGGCTCTTTTTCCAGTATGTGTAAGGTAGGGTTGAGTAGTTATTCAAGAGAAATACTTGAAAATTCACTTATTTTATTATTATTTTTTACCTTTTAGTGTTAACAGGCAGGCAACGGATTTCACCCTCGGAAAATGTATGAAATTGAACATGTTTGAAAATATTGGTTGGCAAATGTAAACATCTTTTTAAACAAGAAAATGATGTTGATGTAAGAGAATCAGGGCCAATTTATTTGGCAGTTTATGTTATGTTTGATTTTATCACACCGACACAGGAGGTAATTACTCAACTCAATGCATTATGAAACAACCCGAACAACACTTGAGGCACTTGTGTGCAGACATAACAGTTTACACTTTAAATACATCACATTTACTTATTCACATACTACAATTCATGCATTCATCTTCCAAATTTGTCTGATTTAAAGGCTTATTCTGTAGGCTACAGAACACATGTGGCCTACAAGCTGATATGGGTCTGATAACATTTTATTTAAATCGGAATCGGACCTAATAGGATTTGAGTGATTCTGCGACTGCCTGTTCAGCCTGAAGGCTGCTGGAAACGGCTGCAAACTGTCCGACTTTACATCGGCTTTTTGTCACCGTCCCCCCTGGCTGCTGCCGCCTGCTCTCGTCCACTTTACAGGCGAGACGCAGCTCATCTCAAACAAGCCTATTATGACTGATAATTCCATGTAGCCTGGGTGTCTCTGTGTAGTTTTGTTAATTAGTCTCATATGCCATGTATATGCCAGGAGATGAAAAATAATTAAAGTGGAATAACAATATTTGGTGCTAAAGGAGACGGAGCTAAGCTCCGGCAGGGTGTGTTGTGTACCTGAGGAGGCGGAGCTGCGCTCCGGTGCCCTCCGGCCCAATTTAACCTCTGGACACACACGTTAAAATCATACGCTGGACGCTTTATAAGTCTTTCTACATGGGTTTAGTTAATGCTCGGGCTATAATAAGACCACGTCGGCTATGTAATCACTGACAACCGGGACAATTTCATAATTTTCATGGTTGGTGTAAACCGGGACATTTAGGCTTTTGTCGGGACTCGGGACAGGCAGCACAAAATCGGGACTGTCCCGGTCAAACCGGGACATCTGGTCACCCTACCCTTGTATGACTATTACGGTTCTCTTTCATATGTATTTAAACGTGACCGTGTCGCTGACCCTTTTGGATTTTGGATTTCTTTGCGCAAGATGTTGACAGATGCCTCACCGCAGGAGACAGAGATAGTGTCGGTGCTACCGTAGATGACCCCTTGCCCTCCTCCACGTGTGACACTGGGACACAGTGTAATCTGAATCCCCTTGGAAGGTCTCACGGTAAATCTTGGGTATTTCTGGGATTATTCTATGTTTGAGTGGTTGATATGCTGTCTAAAACATACGTTGCCAAATGTTATGCATGCAGGGCATTTCCATACACATTGATGAAATTAATACATAGCCTACACCAAAACATAACCGCTTAGATTTGCCATGATTGTCATATGTTTGGGTGTGTTTACTGCCTCTGCCACAGCTGTGCAGGTGAACCTGAAGCCCAACATGGTCAGCGTGGGGACACAGACAACATTCAGGATGCAAACTTCCACCCCCCTCACTAGTCCTGAATAAAGTGATGGAGAAGATGATCCCTCTGTGTAAATATGTTTGATTTATTACTATTATTATTATAACTAATTCTGTTTTTTATATTTCTCATACTTAATGTATATTTTTTCTCATATATCTACTTAATGTGTATTTGTGTTATTCTGATGTGACATTTTTTTCTTTTGAGCTGCTTTAGCACAGGAATTTCCCCAGTGCAGGATTAATAAAGTCTATATGTTATGGTTTCGGTATTTTGCTTTGTACTTTGTTCTATTTCGGTCTGGTATTTTGGTCCTATGTTTTGTCTTATTGTGATTGTTTGTTTATTCTGTGGATTGTGTCTATTTATGTTTCCTGTTTTATTTTGATAGTCTGGTTCTCTGTCTTGTCTTGTCTAGTTTTACTTCCTGTGTTTTCCCGCCTTTTTTGATTACCCTGCCTCTCCTAATGTGTTTCACCTTTTGTATCACCTGTTCCTTGTTTGCTCATTACCTCTTGTATTTAGCCTCTGTGTTCCCTTTGTCGCTTGTCAGATTGTTTTGTTTGTGTGTGTTGGCTTGTGCTTGTTGTGTCTCCGCGTACCTGAGGCCTGTACTACGAAGCAAGATCAACATGACCTGAGGCCTGTACTACGAAGCACGATCAACTTGTCCTGGATCTCTTTCAGTAATCCGGCTTCACCTAACCTAACAACCGCGGTCCTGTATAACCTGTACTACGACGCCGGTTATCAACTAGTTCAGTCAACTCAGGGTTTCCCAATCCAGCGGCGCGCGCGTTCACATAAACGAGGCGGTGTCTGCGCACCACGACCAATCGCAAACATCTACCAGAGCCGCATGTTATATATAAGAAGAGCACATTATAATTCTCCATAAATATGAAGAACACAGACACGGTTTTACAGGGAAAACGCAATACAGTCGCTGCTTCCTAAAACAGGAAGGGAAGCTGGCAAAAAAATAAATAAATAGCCGACGCTGTAGATGTTTAAATCACAATGCTTATTAATATCACTTCCTCATCAGTCAGGACCAAGATCTGACCATAATTACACTTGTGCTTTCCATAAACTGTCGTTGCTTAGCCTATTATTTCAGTTGCAACCCTGGCAGTGGGAAGCGATCGTGAGAGCAAATAAAAAAATATAAAAACATGATTCAAACCGATGTGCGCATTGGCGACACACGGCTCAAGAAGCCGATAAGTAATTCCCTCCCATTAAAATATATAGGCTATATTTCATAAAAATACCCATGTTAACGGGGTTGTTGGTCTCTAAAAAAAATAAATGTAAATGTTTTAACTTTTGAGCGCACCCCTCTCTCCACCTCTCTCCCCCTCTCTCTCTCTCTCTCTGCACCGAGCTCCGCCTGATCTTCTCTAAGAATGGTGACGCTGTTATCAATCGACCTATTGATTGGTCAGTAGGCGGTGCTTTTACCCCGGTTGATCTCTGATCTCCAACTTAACCCGCTCCCGACCAGGTTAGGTGTTCAGCATGAACCCGATAACAAGTGATCCACCTTCGTAGTACAGAAAATCCTGGGTTGAGCCTTAAGTTAGCTCGTTAACGCCAAATCCTGCTTCGTAGTACAGGCCTCAGGATTTCTTTCAGTAATCCGGCTTCACTAACCCTAACAACTGCGGTCCCGGATAACCAGTGTCACAAAGGTGGTTATCAACTAGTTCAATCAACCCAGGGTTGTCCAATCTAGAGACGGGCGCGTTCACATAAAAGAGGCGGTGTTTACGCACCACGACCAATCGCAAACATCTACCAGAGCCGCATGTTATATATAAGAAGAGCAAATTATAATTCTACATAAATATGAAGGACACAGACTCGGTTTTACAGGGAAAACGCAATACAGTCGCTGCTTCCTAAAACAGGAAGGAAAGCTGGCAAAACAAAAAAAATTGCCGACGCTGTAGATGTTAAAAATCACAACTCCAATATCACTTCCCCATCAGTCAGGACCAAGATCTGGCCATAATTACACTTGGGCTTTCCATAAACTGTCGTTGGTTTAGCCTTTTATTTCAGTTGCAACCCTGGCAGTGGGAAGTGATCGTGAGAGCAAATAAAAAATACATAATTCAAACCGATGTGCGCATTGGCGACACACGGCACAAGAAGCTGATATGTAATTCCCTCCCATTAAAATATATAGGCTATATTTCATAAAAATACCCATGTTATTTTTATGTTGTTGGTCTCTTGTTGGTTTTAACTTTTATGAGCGCACCCCTCTCTCCCCCTCTCTCTCTCTCTCTGCACCGAGCTCCGCCTGATCTTCTTTAAGAATGGTGACGCTGTTATCAATCAACCTATTGATTGGTCAGTAGGCGGTGCTTTTACACCGGTTGATCTCTGATCTCCAACTTAACCTGCTCCCAACCAGGTTAGGTGTTCAGCATGAGTTACCACGGCGATTGAACCCGATAACAACTGATCCACCTTCGTAGTACAGAAAATCCTGGGTTGAGCCTTAAAGGAGAACTCCGGGCAATTTTACGCTAATCTTGATTGCTATATGTATATGAGTACTGTCGATAGCAAAAAAAAACGAGCCGAATCGGTGCTAGCAACACGGAGCTGCTGCAGCTAATGCCGAGAGCTCCCACTCAGCTAAAATGTCAGTTATGGGGGCATAATATAACGAGTGCCTTTGTGCGTCTTAACAGACACGAAATGCAATTAAAATGTCTATGCAACATGAACAGGGACCTTACATGACAACTAGATTCGTTTCGCAACTTAGCCATTGTTTAAATTCACCTACCCTCTTAGCTGCTAGCTGCCGTCTGGGATGAGTGAGTGTGTTCAGCCAGACTCCGGTAATAATCATCACGCAGCAGTTCCATGTGTATTTGTAGCATATATATCCATTTTGTGTGCTGTCGTTGGTGAATATGAGTCTCTGCAGTGGCGAATTGTGTGGTAGTTTCCTTAGCCAGGCTAGCAGCCCCGACCGGCATCCTTCTACTTCCTCCCCGCCTCCCTCGCCTGCCGCGGCCGACAACAATCCACAGGCGCCCGCTGGTCTGGTGGATGTCCTCCAGAGGACAGTTCATGCTTTCGCGGCGAAAGTTTATTCCCCCCTCAAAAATAAGTAATTGAGCACTGTAGTGAACCATGATAACAGGTCTTTTGCTCAGGCATTGCCCTGGTTTATCGAGAAATTAAAAAGAAGACGGGAACCGAGCAAGTCGACAAGAAGTCGACAGTGACAAACTGCGGCTCCTGGCCCTAAGACAAAACAAATTCCAATCTTATCTTTTTCGGCTCCCTGAACCAGCGCTGGCCTTGGCCGAGGCCGGTGTTGAATAATCACCTCCCCCCGGAGCACTGCAGCGAGGCACACTCTTCCTACCGATTCCCACAGACACCTGTTGATTGTTGACTCAGACTGGGTCCTGTTTCAAGGCTGACTCCATGGCAACCGGCTGTGTATTGCATTGACAATCGTGCGGACTGAGAAAACCAGATTACGGGGGCCAGAAGTAGCTTGACTACTCAGGCCTACACACACACAAACTTTCACACATATACAGATATGACATCACCCCCCAACCCCAATCCAGCGCCTTCTCCACTTTGTACCCCCAGTCAGGCGGGCGGGTCTGTGACCAGCACCGTAATGGCTGCAGGACCGGATGGCTGCTTGCCTGTGCTGGTTTACCTCAACCCCAATACTCCCCTCCCCCATTGCGAGTCTCGTGTGCTCTTGTATTGGTTATGTGCTTATGTTGCTGAGGTGTTTTTTTCCCGTTCCCAAACTGCACTCCTATAGGGGCACAGTCTGGGAGTTGCCTTTTTTTCTCCTCACCTCTCCTCATGTCATGCTGTATTCTTTTCCTTAATACCCTGTCTTCCTGTCCTGTCTACCCCATTGTATATGTATGTTTTGTGGTAGATTGCAGGGAGAAGTGAGGGGAGTGGTAATCGAAGGGAGGTATATTGCGGCCCGTTGGCTCCACCCCCGAGTCTTTTATGGACTTCCTCTTCCAACAAGGAGAAGCTGGGATTAATTAGGTGATTGGGGTTTTGGAGGGAAAAGAGGAAAGCAGGTTTGAACTGGGAACAAAAGGAGCAGAGAGAAGAAAGGAGGGGAGCTGAGTGAGACAGAGTGGAATTTACTGAGGAGTGAACTGAACTAAAACTGTGTGATTAAGTGCTGTGACCTGGACTGGCTGACTATCCCCCCTGTGTACCGAACTGTTCTGGACGAGGACCCGTTTGTGGATGACCTGTGGATTAAAGACAACGTGAATGGATTATGGACAGTGCAGCAATCGATGGTGAAGTCTTGTGGAAATTCCCCTCATTGTCTGCAATAAACTTTTCAACTGTTTTCCAACTGTACTCCTGGTGCCGGCTTATCTTATTGAACTGGTGACGTGGACACCAACACCCCTGGGCTTGCCACAGTTTGTATATGTATGGTCAGGTTGATTGATAATTTTGCTGGTACTTGTGACTATGTGTTGATTGAACTAGTTGATAACCACCTTCGTGACACCAGTTATCCGGGACCGCAGTTGTTAGGGTTAGTGAAGCCGGATTACTGAAAGAAATCCAGGCCATGTTGATCTTGCTTCGTAGTACAGGCCTCAGGGGTCCGTTTCAGAAAGCTGGTTTAGTGAAAACTCTGACTTTGTTAACCCTGAGATGAGGGAAACTCTGGGTTTTCCGTTTCAGAAAGAGAGGTAACTTAACCTGAGTCAGTTACTATGGTAACTGAGCCTGTGAACCTAACCTGGTCGGGAGCAGGTTTTCTTCAAGAAACCTCTTTTCTTCAAGAAACCTCGAGTTTCTCTCCTCCCTCTGAAATAATAATTATAAAGCCACTGTATGCAGAGCCATCAGAAAAGTGTGACTCGCTCTGAAACGTTTTTTAAACGTTTTTTTGTAGTGTTCCCTAGACACAAACCAGTGAGAGCCATTAAAAAGAAATAAATGATTATAAATTATAGTTCTGTTAATGATCATGGTGCTACAGCCTCAGAATGGGATATAGTAGTAGCTCACTTTTTCGCCCGCAGGATTGCACCTAAATGAAATTATAGGTGTAATACAATTCCAGTTTTCACCAGTAATATTATGTTAACTGTGATTAAATATGAAACCAATACACTGTTAATGCTTACGCATTGACTCGAGCAGCAATTTTCTCCCACACCAATTCTCTCTTTTGCAGCAGCAGCCGCTGTCTTGCTTTTTTAACGAAATGCATGTTCAAACTCGCTGTTTGTGTGCATGAGTATTTCCGCCGACCCATTTATTTGTGGTTGTTACCATGGTGAATCGTAGAATCATGGCTCCATTCATGCTGCCTTTTTATTGTGGTGGTGCACGCGCGTGAACATACTCTGAGTTGATTGAACCAACTCATATCAGCTGTTCTGAAACTGAAAACTCAGTTTCCCATCTCAGGGTAAATCAACTCGGACATCAGGGTTATACTCAGAGCTTGTTAAACCTCCTTCCTGAAACGGGCCCCTGATGTCTGAGGAGGATGAGGAGGAATTGTGTAAGGAGGAGCCATCTCAAACGTGTAACCCCCACCAAAAGTGAGATAATTTAAAACCAACATAGACCAACTTTGAATTTTCGTTTTTGTGTATCTGTGGTAGTTTGAATGACCCCCCTCCCTCTTTTTTGTTGTAGTGCCATTGATAAATTCCTTGTGCAAAGAGGAACTCATGGTCCTGTTTGCCAACTGTCTGGCCTGTTGTGAGAAGTCTGACAGTAGAATCGTGCAGCACGGAGGAACATTCGTCAAAATAGAGCAGGTAAGGTTTTGTTTACACTGCAGGCCACATCTGATTAGAATATCAAATATGTTATTAAAATCTGATAGCCCTGACTGTCTGCCCACTTTGCTTATTGCAAGTGATCAGTGCATCCTCCAATCCACATTAGTTGCTATAACAGTCTAATATCTTATGGGTTTATAATGGCTGGCTTGGTTGGTGCTGACGTTGCTTCTTTTTCAACTTTCTCTGGCCAGTTAATTTACAATGTACCAGGCTTGCTTTAGTCTGTGGATTTATGACACTACTGGTCAGAAGTTTGGGATCACATTGAATTTTCTTGTTTGCAAAGGAAACACACATACAATTCGTCTGCATAGGAAATATAGCAAATATAGCTACAAACAGGACATGACATTGTCAGAGTAAGAAATAACGATTAAAATCATTATTTCTTTGACAATGTCATCATGTCCTGCTTGCTATTTTTCTATGCAGGGTCATGTGTGTTTCCATTGAAGAAGAAAAAAACTTTTGACCAGTAGTGTACAGTACTTACTCTATATTCAATCCTGATGCACTGTAGATTTTCTACAGGAATCCTACACAGGAATATGCCAGCCTGCAACCTCTTAATTGGGGCTATTCATTTCACTGGATGTATGGCATCCCAGACATTTTCAAATGTTGATAAAATCAAAATGCAATGACTTTCAAATTTCATGTGCCAAAGTTTCATTTGCAATAGAACATAGATAACATGTAAAATGTTGAAACTCAGGAATTTTACAACTTTATACATCAAATTAGGTCATTTCAAAATTGAGGGCTGCAACACGCCTCTTCTGGACTGTGTTCAAATATGGCTTTCTTTTTGCATGATAGGGCTTTAGTTGGCATCTACAGATGGCATGGTGGATTGTCTTTACAGACACTGGTTATTAAAAACTTGAAACATAATTCAAATTTGTAATTATCCCCAGGTCAGATTCTCCATGGCACTGTGCAAAGTACGGCTCGTACTCTTTGATCGAGAGAGTAAACGAGGTGGTGGATGTTCAGCTTGTTCAGGTTAAGCCTGATGTTATTAGACTTGATGTTATTAGAAATGAACTCTGTACGATGTATGTATAGGGCTTTATTATGTATTTCCTAACTAGTGTACAGTGTATTATAATGCTTGGACCAGCAACCCTCTGGTTCCTTCACGCCTCCTTCACAACCACCAGCATTCTACACTTACACTGTTATGTGATGTTGCAGAGCTCAGAGGTCCCCAACAGCTCTTGGTGTGAGATTGAGGGGCTCAAGCGCAGCATCGACTTGCTGAGGAGGCAGGACCTGCATGTGTCAACCCTCATCACAGACAGACATTGCCAGGTAAATACAATAAAGATGTAGATTTATGAATTGCACGGAGGCTGGACGTTTGGCCCTCAGTGCATCAGCAAAAGAACAGACAAGTTTGCTTTCTCTTTTAGGTTGCCCAATGGGTGAGAGAAGAGCTGTGCCCTGAGGGAACACTGCATTATTTTGATGTCTGGCACATTGGGAAAAGTATGTATCCATTGTTGGAACCTTGAAGCAGTTTTTGTTATTGCATTTCAATTAATAACATTTGTTGCAACCTCAACCCCAGATGGCAACCCAGCTGTGATGGAAGCCAAATGGAGAAGCTTGACAAATCACATTCAGGACATCCACGACCATGACACCCCTGTCTCCAGTTGCGCTCATCCCCCTCTGGAGGGGGATCAACCTGCCTGTCATGTTCTGCTCCTTTGTTTGCAGGTACTGGGAGTGGGCGGGTAGGTGGAGCTGGGAGGGTCGTCTGTACCTGGCCATCTGAGCGTGGCTTACAGAAGGCTTTATGCCTTTATGGACTGCCTCCCTGGGAGTCTCACTTTCTCTTAGCTGGTCCTACTGCATCCATCCACCATTTTGTTCTGTGTTTGGTTTGCTGCACGTTACAACATCACACTATTCATTCACTCATCCACACATGACAAACACAACTGATGTCTTCTACACTTACACACCCCACCATTACAGTTATGTTGAGTTAAGTTGTGTTATTAGTCTATTTAATCAACTACTTTTTGATTTTCTATCTGTGTGTGACCTGCCTTTTGTAGCCGGCCTTGAGTCAGACGGTAACAAATGGGGGCTCGTCTGGGATTGTTAATACTGGGTAAAAAATACATATAATAATTTGGGGAGGGTTTCACACAGATTTTTGACTAGCTCTGGTATCTGTAGGTGTTAACAGGTTGCCTTTAGGCCGGTTACACACTGCATGCGTTGCGCGAGCGTGTCAGCCGCGTGGCGTGTCCGTTTATATTTCGGCTCCCATGTTAACAGGTTAGAGCTTACACACTGCCGGCCTGAGACGCGTGCCTGCTAGAAATAGAACCGACACCTATTTTTCACACGAGACGCGAGCGTGTTGGAAGCGTTTCCAGGCAAAATAGAATAGGAAAATATGTGTATATGTAATTTAGACACGAATGCACATTAATAAAAAACATCTTGATGTTTGAAAGTTGATGTTTGAGAAAATATTTTCAAATATTGCACCTGTCATACACAACGAAATATTCTGTAACATATTTTGCAGTCAATACTGCCGACGTTGTCTTGCTTTAATCAAATCAATAGGCTATATATAAATGGTAGGATAGGCTACGATAACAACGTAGTGTGTGTTCTGAGCCCACAGCCCACTTACCCATTTTTCAGAGTTTGAATCTGTCAGCAGTATGTCCCGAGATAGCCCTCCCTGTATCAGGAGCAGCGCCGCGTCAGACACTCTTCTGGTGTGTAGGACACAGAAAAATCCACGCAGCTGAAACGCAACACAAACGCCACGCTCGCGCGATGCGTGCAGTGTGTAACCGGCCTTATGTTGCTGGACTAGTTATATTCCAGTAGGTGTTTTTCGGTGTCTTTGGCCTGTTAATGTTAACATGTTTTCCTGTACTGCTAGGCAGAGTTGAGGGCTGGTAAGTCAGTTGGAACCTTTTTTCTGATAGGCATAAGCAATGAGGGGCACCCGTTGTCTCCATAGACCTTTTTTTTGTTTTAGTTTATTTTTGTGCAGCAGGTGGTTAGAGTGGTTCCAGGAGCTGCCCAGGTGCACTCCATGGCTGTCTAGGTGATTTTCAGCATGCTGAAAGGTAACTGGGTTACTGGGCTTGCGCTTAATTTATCCCGCCGCTAGCCTGCATGAAGACTAGGGTTGAGTGAGAGGGGTAGTATTGGTTAGGTAGTTAGCCAGAGGAATGGGGTTCCATAATTAAAGCAGCCTGTCATCCTTGTCTGGTGGTGGTGAAAACTTGTTTCTGGTGGTTTGCTTGCCTACCTGTAGTGTGTTGGTACAGTATTTGTTGCTGAGAAAAGGTTCTCTGTCTGGAAAAATGGCTTCAATTGAGGACTTTGTTCAGTATCCAAATGAAGAGTTGCTTAATTCTTACAAAAAAGAACAGGGGTCTCATTAATAAACGTGGCGTACGCACAAAATGGGGCTGAAAATGTACGCCACTTCCCACGCAAAGTTTGTGATTTATAAATATCAAACTTGACGGGAGACTGTGCGGTCCTCCATGCAAACTCTGACCCATGCGTATGCACGCTTTGGAGACAAATGGGAATTGGAGACGCAGATGGTGAGGTGGTGAATTGAAGTCAGACTGCAAAAAGTAAATGTGGGAATAACTATTACTCTTAATATTGTCACGTATTGATGCCTCACGCACATTTCTTCACTCCATATCATCCATGTTATCATGAAGATTAAATCCAGGAGTGTTATTTGCGCTTGTACTGAGTGATACTTATTCCATAAACACCTTGTAAAATCTAACTCAAATCTTAACAAAAATTTGTTCTTAATGTTTAATCGGTGCTGTCTCACCGCCACATTGTCCACTACGGAGCGCAAGAGGAGGAGATGGACTGACTGCATGGAATACAGGATAGCATTTAAATACCCTACCATTAGATAAAGGCAGAACACAGTGTAAATAACTAAATATCTGTCTTTAATACTGTGCCTATCATCAAATGTCAAAGTCTGGAAATACAGCCGTTAAGCACTCGCGCAATTGTTACACTTAATGTCCTCGTTATCGGTCCAAACTTTAATACTGTTCATGACAAAACCTGCATGAAGAAAAGTGTGTTTACCTATTACACTTTCGTCTTCAAATTGTATCTCGGGGTGGTGGATACCACTAGTTGTTGCTCTGATTTTGGCAAGGTGTTAACAATCACAAATTGTTGTAAACATATAAATACTGCGGTGACCGTGGCTTAATGCTGCATGATGGCACTGCTGGCCCTGCAGGAGGACTAACCCCAATAAACAGGTGAGAAAGAGGCTTCAGGGACTATGATGATGACTGGCTAATATGCTGATTTAAATTCCCTAAAGCTGCGCTCTTGGATCTATGAACTATGTCCAGTAGAGAGGGCAACGCGCCGGAACCATGCCATCCACAGGTCCTCGCCACTCTGTGGGCAACCGGCTGTTTCCAGAGGGAAATAGCAGACAGTTAAGTGTTTTTTTATATAAATATTATATATAATCTTAACTTTATCACTAAGGCTTGTTTGGATATAATATTCTGTTAAATCTAGGTCTGGTATATCGGATCTGTCCCAGAGTGCCGTAATGCCTGCCATTTTGGACGGTATTATTAATATAGGTACTCTATATATCGGGGTGTCCCTACACTGCGAGAACAGGCCAAAATTATAATTCAATTTGCAGCAATTCCTCCACCAGTCATGATTCGGCATAACAAAAGAACTGCCAGGGTCAATAACATACTGATCAGCATTCGTGAGGTGCTTTGCATTGACTATTTATGGTTAAAAATGGGTGTGTACAGGGAGGGATAAGAGGCTGATCCATGTACGCACACTTGTAGGTAATCTCTAATTTGTAAAGGGAACATTGCTTACAGGTGTGCGTACACACGGTTTTATAAATCTGAATTATTTTTTTTTGGTGTATGCCATTTTGGGCTTTTGGGCGTACGTACACTTTTAGTAAGGATCCTACGCACAGTTTTATAAATGAGACTCCTGGTCTTTGGTCACAAAGTAAGAGGCCCTTTAGCCTCACTACATAATGACTGGAAAGCTGAGGAGGCTCCAACCAACTTAATAGATTATGTAAATGGTTTCAGACAGCGGTTGTACCATGCAAATAAATTGGCGAGAGATAATCTGCAGGAAGCTCAGAATAAAATAAAAACTCTATATGATCGGCGGGGAGAACTCTGTGAATTTAGTCCATGTGATCAGGTTCTGGCACTTCTGCCGTTGGTTGGCTCTCCTTTTCAGGCCAAGTTCTGTGGTCCCTATACAGTGACCCGAAAAGTGTCAGACCTGAACTATTTTATCTCAACCCCAAATCGAAAGAAGTCTGTACAGTTGTGCCACATCAATTTGTTAAAACCCTATTATGCTCGCTCTGCTATGCCAGGTCCCGGGTCTATGGTTTCTTCAGGTGCAGCAGCAGAGCAGTGTTTCTCAAACTTTTTTCAATAATGTTCCCCTTTTGAATTGTTTCTTTAAGCCAAGTACCCCCTGACCAGCGCTAATCATTTTTGGTAGAAAAAAGGTCTATATAAAGAGGAACAGTACAGCACTGTCAGCAATAGATTTACTAAACAACAGCCTTGTAACTGAAAAAACATTTAAATGCTGATGAAAAAGGAGACAAAAACTGTAAAAAAAAATAGAAAGAAAAAGACAAAAGACAAAACTTTGGAAAAAGATGGTACAAAGAAGGAAGAAAGGAAGGCAAGAATAGGTCAAAAATAGTATCAAAAACTTCAAAAAACAGTGAAAAAAGCATAAAAAGTAGGACAGTAGAAGGAAGGTAGAAAGAATTTTTGGTAGAAAAAAAAAAGTCAACATAAAGAGGAACAATGTTCTGGACAACAGCCTTGTAACTATTAAACATTTTGTTAAATATCTCACATACCCCCTGCAGTCCTCCAAAGTACCCATAGGGGTACACGTACCCCCATTTGAGAAACACTGCACTAGAGCATTCCCCTCCATCTGTGGATCTGACAGTAGGAAATGAGGAAGAGTTTATTACACCCGAAGATGGTATGTTAAGAGGGCATCATAAGAACTCTGAGTCACTTGATAAACTGAAGGTAGTGTTAAAACATTTACTGAGCGTACAGTTAATGAAACTGATAAAAAAAATTATCCATGTTTATTCGCTGATGTTCCGTCTCGTACTCATCTTATTGAACACGACATTGACGTGGGAGATGCTAAACCAGTCAGACAACGCTTTTATTGCATTTCTCCGGACAAACGCAAGCAGTTAGAATAGGGTGTAAAAGAGTGAATGTATTGTAGAGGATTCCAACAGCGGGACGTACAACAGTCTGCCGCTAAAGCTATGAGCTAAAAGACACATACTAGCTAGCACTTGGCACTTGGCTCACTGCTGTTGTGTCCTCACCTCGGCTCCTCAGACCACATCTCTATTATGTTGACACCTCCATACAGACCTTGGATGAAACTAGTGAAACCAGTTAGAATAAAAATTTGAGTTTGGCCTGAGGGGAGCACCTCAGCACTACCGGACTGCATGGAAATCACAGACTGGAATATCTTCAGACTGTAATGGATTGATTGCATCAATAGGTGCACTGATGATGTAACAATGACCAGAACAATCACTGCGCACCCTAATCAGAAACCATGGATGACAGGGGAGGTTCACTCTCTGCTGAAGATACGAGACACAGCCTTCAGAGCAGTTGATGAGGCATCTCTGAAGACTGCAAGAAAAAATCTGTCTTTGGGAATGAAAAGAGCGTAACAACAGAACTTTAGGAAGATTAACAACTTTACTGACAGCAGAAACACAAGGCACTTGTGGAAGGGAATACAGGAGATCACAGATTACAAAGCCCCCCCCACAGGTGTGTGTGACAGTGATCCGTCCCTCCCCAATCAGCTGAATTACTTCTTTTTTTTTTCAAAGATAATTTTTTGGGCTTTTCCGTCTTTAATGGACAGGACAGGTGAGAAACGGGAGAGAGAGGAGGAAGACATGCAGAAAATTGTCATAGGTCGGAGTCGAACCCTAGACCTCTGCGTCGAGGCATAAACCTCTAACATATGTGCGCCTGCTCTACCCACTGAACCAACCCAGCCACAGCTGAATGACTTCTATGCACAGTTTGAGGCCACAAACTAAAACAACACACCTGCCCTGAAAGCCACGCACAGCCTGGAGAACAGGCTCTAACTCCGGATTTCCACTGGATGCATAACGGCTGCGGACCGGCTCTGCTGCGTGTCTGCTGCGTGCTCCGCCGTCCCTCAATACCCACTAGGTCCGGATTTGTTGCGGCACGGCTGCGACCATGACTGACAGCTGTAGTCACGAGGACCCACAAGTTCTTGCAAATTCACGTAGAATAGAACCACTGTTATGTTGCTAAAATAATGACTGGTCTCAACTTGTAATGCAACAACTCTCTTCCTTTATTTCCGGGAACCCGAAGGCACAAAAACAGCGCACACCTACGGTGGCCTCTCAGTATCAAAAAGGTGCAACGTGACACAGGCATGCTGAATAATAGAACTAACAATGTGCGACGTAAAACAGTCATCCTGAATGACATAACTAGAGCTGTATATGTATACTCTATGTATTACATGAACACAACATTCCCCCCCCCCTCCGAATGTTCAGACGTGAAAGGTGGCAACAAAGTCCTCGAAGTGCCCAGGGCGCATGCGGACCCTGACAGGGCGGGGCTCAGGAAGAAGTGGGGCCAGCAGCAGGGCTGAAGCCAGAGCGGGGCACTGAGCAGTCGGTTCTGCCCGGGCAAGAGGTGCCGCAATGGGGTCCGGCACATGAGGGTCCGGCCCAGTTGCTGGGTTGCCCTGCTCTGTCGGCCCAGTTGCTGGGTTGCTCTGCTCCACCACTGCCAGGTGAGGTTGGTGAAGAGGGGAGGGCACTCTGCGCAAGCAGCTGGCGTGCCAACGGGAACCATCAGTCAGCTGAAAAGAAGCTGGGCCGAGCTGCCGACTGACCTGGTACGGAGCCAACCAGAACGAAGACAGCTTGTTAGCTCTGTGGGGCCGGCGGGCTCTGACCCAGTCTGACACTCTGATAGCAGGCCACTTAGCCTTGTGCTTCTCATCGAACCTCCTTCATGGAACTCTGTTGTCTCTTGACGCAAGACGTGACTGCTGCTGGGCATGGCTGTGGGTCCGCGGCCATTGATGGACGGAGTCTTGACAGGGGAAGCACAAGCTCCCTTTTCAGTATGAGTGCGGCAGGGGAGACCCCTGTTGTAGAGTGGGCAGTTGCCCTGTGGTGGAGGAGGGTCTGTGACAGTGCGGCCATCAGGGAGTATCCCTCAGACATGTGCGCACGCAGTCCATTTTTCAGGGATTGGTTGAATCGTTCCACCCCCCCGTTGGCTTGGGGGTGATAGACGGAGGTCCGGATATGGGTAACCCCTTTGTTGGCGAGGAAGGTGGTGAACTCCAAGGACAGGAACTGAGGACCATTGTCCGTAGTAACTGCACGAGGCAAGCCCCAGCGGGAAAACAGCTGGTCGAGGAAGTTGACCACAGCAGCAGAGGTAACCGTACCCATGGGAGCCACTTCAGGCCACTTGGAGTGCAAGTCGTAGACCATCACGAGGAACCTCTGGTGGTGTGGCACATTGTACAGCTCACCACAGATATCAAGCTGCAAGTGGTCCCATGGTGCAGACGGCCAGTCTACTGGCTGTAGCGGAGGTGAAGCAGGTGGCCCAGTTTTCCCACTGGTGAGGCACGCTGTACAGGAGCGGATGAGTCCCTCCAGGTCACGGTCCATGGCAGGCCACCACACAACGTCACAGCACCTTTGTTTGGCTTTGACGATGCCGAGGTGTCCCTGATATGCCATTTGCAAGACACACCCTCTGAGCGCCACTGGGATGACAGCATGGAGGCCACGTGCGATGCAGGCCTCACCCCAGCATGACAGTTCATGCTTCACTCGATAGTATGGCTCCAGTTCTGGTGTTGGTTGGCAGGCCAACCACGCAACGTGGTTGGCAGGCCAACCACGTCTGATGTAGTCACGAAGCATGCTGAAGACGGGCTCGGCTGCTGAGGCGGACTCCAGATCACGGAGGGAGACTGTGTCCTTCAGTGGTGAGTGGACCAGGTGCACTACCCCCTCCTCATCCTCTGGAGAGACAGCAGAGCACTGGGTGGCAGCAGGACGGGATAGGAAATCTGCTACAACATTAGTCTTGACAGGTGTGAATTGTAGCTGAAAGTCATACTGCTGCAGGCGGTCTGACCATCTGTAGAGGCGAAGGGGCCTGTGTCCTCCACCCGAAGTGGACATCAGGGCTGTCAGGGCCTGGTGGTCTGTCCGTAGGGTAAAAGACCGTTCGTACAGGTACAAATGCCACCTCTCGCACGCCCAAATGCAGGCGAGGGCCTCCCTCTCACCCACTGAGTATTTTTGCTCGGTGGGGCTGAGCGCCCGGGAGGCGAAGGCTACGGGCCTCTCCACGCCGTCATGGAGCTGTGACAGAACAGCGCCCAGAGCCACAGCAGATGCATCGCAGGTCACGAATGTGGGTCAGTCCAGCTGGAAGTGTGCCAGGATTGGGGACGTGGTGAGGAGACGCTTCAGTTTGTCGAAACCTGCCTGGCATTCAGGAGTCCAGACCCAAGAAGCATCCTGCCTGAGCAGCATCCTCAGCGGGGCCGTGACAGAGGAGTACTGAGGCAGGAAACGCATGCAGTAGGCTGTCATCCCCAAGAACGAAGCCAGCTGCGAGGCTGTCGTGGGGGTGGGGACTGCGCTGATGGCTGCCACATTCGACTGGAGAGGGGAGATACCATCTGTGGACACCCGGAACCCGACAAAGTCAATGGCCGGTGCGGAGAACGTACACTTCTCAGCGTTCAAGGTTACATGGTGGCGGCTGAGGGAGTCAAAAACCTGTTCCAGGCGGCCGTTGTGCGTGTCAACATCTGGCCCGTGTACCACAATGTCGTCCAAATAGGCCACGGTACCAGGGCAGCTGGCGAGGATTGTGGACATGATTTTCTGGAAACAGCTTGGCGCTGAGCTGAGCCCAAAAGGCATTCTCGTATATCGGTACAGGCCAGTATGGGTGATAAAAGCCGTCAGATTCCGGCTCCCTGGGTGCAGAGGGATTTGTAGATAGCCCTGACGTAAATCCAACTTCGAAAAGACCCAGGAGCCATAGAAGTGGGTC
Source organism: Perca schrenkii (assembly GCA_025617405.1). NCBI lineage: Eukaryota > Metazoa > Chordata > Actinopteri > Perciformes > Percidae > Perca > Perca schrenkii. The sequence continues at coordinate 10,662,934 of CM046794.1, forward strand.
GTGAGTTCTTCTGTTGTCGGGAGAGGGTACTTGTCAGGCACCACTGCTTTGTTGACCTGGCGAAGGTCAACGTAGACTCTCAGTCCACCTGACTTCTTCCTGGCGAAGATGAGGTTGGACACCCACGGAGAGGCGTCAATGGGTTCTATGATGCCATCAGCCTGGAGGCGTTAGACCTCCTGTGTAATGCCGTCCCGCAGAGCCAGGGGCACACGCCGAAGGGGCTGGACCACGGGAGGCACACTGTGGTCCAGGAGCGGTTTGTGTGTGAATAAGGTGAGGCACCCAAGGCCATTGAACAGTTCAGGCCGGCTCTGTTGCCAAGGGGAATCCACTTGTAGTATTTGTGTTCCGTTGTTGTCCTGTAAGGTGAAGCCAAGGCTGAGAAAGAGGTCAAGTCCCATGATGTTCTCGCCGCGGCGCGTAATGTGGAATGGGAAGCGGTCCACGGTTGTAGAGGTGTAGCGAACTGGGAGGTAGAGTTGACCGACAACGTCAATTTTGCTGCGGCCGTAGCCACAGAGAGCAGTGGATGGGGGATGCAGCTGTCTGTTTGGGAAGAGTAGGTTACAGGTGTCAACATTCAGCAGTGATACCTTGGCCCCAGTGTCGAGGAGAAGAGGGTCACAGCAGCCATCCAGGTATACGGGGCACCTGGAGAAAGTCCCTGGGTGAGGGCCTATGGTACGCACTGGCACCACCGGGTCATGTGACTGTTCAGGGTAGTCAGTCGGAGCAGACCGGCACCATTTTGCAAAGTGGTTAGGTTTCTGACAGCGTCTGCACGTTTGGCCCCTAGCAGGGCAGTCCTGGGCCCTTGTGGCATGATGGGTGGAGCCACAATTCCCACAGCGTCTCTGCTGGCGTGTTTGCTGGCGTGTTTGCTGGGGGCGCGCCACCTGTATAGCAGCAGGGTCGGCCAGGTTGTCTGAGCTTGATAGCTGATGCACTGGCTGTTCCATAACGGCAGTATGAGACTTGTTTTCTGCTATTTTAGCAGCACATTGAGTTGCCGCCTCCACTTGTAAGGCGAGTGTTAGTGCGTCTTACGGGAACCCGAAGGCACAAAAACAGCGCACACCTACGGTGGCCTCTCAGTGTCAAAAATGTGCAACGTGACACAGGCATGCGGAATAATAGAACTAACAATGTGCGACGTAAAACAGTCATCCTGAATAACATAACTAGAGCTGTATATATGTATACTCTATGTATTACATGAACACAACAACCACAAAACCAACAACAGTTTGTTTCCATCCAGAGGACTAGAGGGGAAACAACTCTGTGCTGTGTTTTCAAGGTGTAGTGCAGGAAAATATGATCCGCCGTGAGCACGGTGTATTTTATTTTGAAAATTAACCAGATGTTTTATTTTGCTTCTGTGCTCGACTTACTATCTGCCGTGTTCTGGATTGCTGCGGTGCTCTCCGGCGTCTGGCAAAAATAGAAGCTCTATGTATCTGCTCCGGAGGGCTGCGGATCGCCGGACCTGGGACACAGTTGGAATGCAGCCATTATGCAGTCAGTGGAAATACACACATTGACTTTAATGGAAACCTAATGACTCCGCCGCCGTTTAGGAGCCATTCCGCAGCCGTTACACAGCCGTTACGCAGCCGTTACGCAGCCGTTACGCAGCTGGTGGAAATTGGGGGTAAGTTTCACCCCATCCAGTGTCAAAAGAGTCCTGTCCCGGATCAATCCCTGCAGGCTACTGGACCGGATAACAGACCTGAAAGGGTACAAAGAGAATGTGCCGAACAGCTGAAAGATGCCCTCACAGACATCTTTAACACTTCTCTGCTCCAGGCTGTTTTCCTAAATGCCTCAAATCTGCCACCATAATATCTGTGAAGTCCTCTGTATCGTGTCTGAATGATTATCGCCCCATAGCACTAACACCAACTATTATGAAGTGCTTTGAGAGACTGGTCATGCAGCACATCACAAATAACATATTGCCCCCCACCCTGGACCCCCACCAATATGCTTATCAAGCCAACAGGTCCACTGATGATGCTGTATCCACTACTCTGCACCTGACACTTACACACCTGGAAAAAAAGAACACACCTCAGAATGCTCTTTATTGACTTCAGCTCCGCATTCAATACCATCATTCGACAACAGCTGATAAGGAAGCTGGATACACTGGGTTTTCAACACACATCTCTTCAACTGGACACTGGATTTTCTCACCTGCAGGCCACAGTCAGTCAAAATAGGAGGCAAAACTGCTGGACGTGCCTGGAACACCTCCCTAGGGAGGCGCCCACGGGGCATCCTTACCAGATGCCGGAACCACTTCAACTGGCTCCTTTCGACGCAAAGGCGCAGCGGCTCTACTCCGAGCTCCTCACGAATGACTGTGCTTCTCACCCTATCTCTAAGGGTGACGCCAGCCACCCTCCTGAAGAAACCCATTTCAGCCACTTGTACCCTGGATCTCGTTCTTTCGGTCATGACCCAGCCTTCATGATCATAGGTGTGGGTAGGAACGAAAACTGACCGGTAGATCGAGAGCTTTGCCTTCTGGCTCAGCTCTCTTTTCATCACAACAGTGTGATAAATTGAATGTAATACCACCCCCGCTGCACCGATTCTCTGACCAATCTCCTGCATCCATCCTCACTCGCTAACAAGACCCCAAGGTATTTGAACTCCTTCACATGGGGTAATGAATCATTCCCTACTTGGAGTAAGCACTCCATTGGTAGTTCCTGCTGAGAACCATGGCCTGAGATTTAGAGGTGCTGATCCTCATCCCAGCCGCTTCACACTTGACTGCGAACCGATCCAGTGAGTGCTGAAGGTCACAGGCCGATGATGCCATCAGGACCATATCATCTGCAAAGAGCAGCGATGAGACCCCCAGCCCACTGAACTGCAACCCCTCCCCAACCCGACTACACCTCGCCTACGCAAAGAAAAAACACTTATCCTAAAAAACAGCTGATAAAACCAAATTGTTGGATTCACATGTATCCAGCTTGTATCCAAGTTAAATCACTCACGTTACTGTATTGTGTGAACAGTTAGCTTCATTCAATATTTAATGTGATGTTTTATTTTGCAAATGTTCCACCAAAAAAGGTTCAATTAAATTTTATTTATAGTATCAAATCATAATTACAGCTGCAAGCAGCGATGGACGGGCCCTCGCGCCTCGGCGCGCGTCGGGGTTACTGGCGGACACCGCTCCTTGCGACCATGCATTTGCGCGGCACTCAGACACTGCAAATCATCACTAATGAAAAGGGAACTCCCTGCCGAGTTCAATGATACCTCACACAAGACTTTACGTCATACATTTAATTAGCTGTGAAAGGGGGGGCGTGGCTAAAGCATCACCAATTGTCAATTTTGGTCTGTAGCTGTCCTCAGGCCTGGAACCTTGTCAATTGTGAGAAATTTTGGGCAGATATGACAACCTACACTCAAGTTACAACAACTTCTTTATTCATTGCTAAACACTCAAAATGGCCCCCACGCCCACACCGTTTGATGAAAAGTTTTTCTTTTAATAACTTTTCATCTTTAAGGTGTTGCGATGGTACAAACCAAATTTGAAGTCCATCGGATGAGATCTCTAGGAGTAGTTCGTTAAAGTATAGCACCTTGACTTTTAGGCCTACTTCCTGTTTCCACTAGGGGGCGCTATGACTTTTGTCCAGTAAATGTCCTCAGAGTTGGAGTGTTATGAATCCTGAAAAGTTTTGAGCCAGTTGGACAATGTACACTCGAGTTACACCCACTTCCTGTTTCGGCGGCGAAACGCACAAAATGGCCGCCACGGCAACGCCCTATGACGAAAAGTTTTTCTTTTACCAACTTTTCATCTTTAACGTCTTAAGATGGCACAGACCAAATTTGAAGTTGATCGGATGAAATCTCTAGGAGGAGTTCGTTAAAGTACAACATGTGGAAATGGTGGACTTCTTGTTAGGTTTAGGGTATGGCTCCAATGAAGTTTTTTGTACATCTTGACATGTTACATATGTGTACCAAGTTTCGTGAGTCTACATTAAACGCACTGCAGGGGCTCAATTGTTTTAACTTTGTAGGGGGCGCTAGCGAGCCATTTTTGTACGCCTATTCCTGAAACCCTTAAAATACGTAAAATGTCATGCGACCGCCAATTTTGGTGAGTTTTTGAATATGTTAAGCCCCTCAAAAAGGCGATTCATTTGCAGAAAATAATAATAATTCCTTCAGTTTCAATAGGGCCTTCACCGCTGTTGGCGCTCGCGCCCTAACAAGAGACACTTTACAGATAGACTAGGTATACTACACTACACTCTATAATTTACAAAGATCCAATAATTCCAATAATTCCCCCAAGAGCAAGCATTTAGTGAAACAGTGGCGAGGAAAAACCTCGGACAGACCCAAGCTCATGGTGGGCAGTTGTCTGACGGTGCCGGTTGGGGGTATAATGAACAGTGGCAATTATAGTCACAATGAAGATAATGGAACTATGATTAGAAATAGTAGTTATAGTAGTTCATGGCGTAGCAGGGCACTGCAGGGCATAGCAGGGTGTAGCAGGGTGCCGAGCAGGACCACGGCAGCAGCTGCAACCATTATTTAGGTGCCACACTAATCCAAGGAAAACTGCGAGGTGAGAAAACATAACGACTCCGGGGAATAAGCTCCCCATAGCTAAATTAGTGACAAGCATTTCTGGGGCATGAGTGCACACAGATGAAAAGAGAGAGGAGAGAGGACCTCAGTGTGGTCCAAGGCAAACCTGAGCCAGCTCTATAAGGGTTGGTAGATGAATGTGAAGGGACTTCTCCTAAAGTCCACTGTCATCTCCACAGTCTTCTTGGGATTTAACTCCAGGTGGTTCTGACTGCAACATTGGATCAGCTCTTCCACCTCCTGTCTGTAAGCAGACTCATTACCATCAAGATCAAGGAGTTTTACAGACGGGTTGTTTGAGGTGCAGTCATTAGCGTAGAGGGCGAAGAGCAGCGGGGAGAGGACACACCCCTGTGGTGTGCCAGTGCTGATGGACCGGGTTTTGAATGAGATGCTCCACAGTCTGACATGCTGCTGCCTGTCAATCAGGAAGCTGATGATCCACTGACAGGTGGAGGCAGGCACTGAGAACTGGGTGAGCTTCTGATGTAGGAGTTCAGGGATAATAGTGTTTTGAATGCCAAGCTGAAGTCCACAAACAGGATCCTAGCATACGTCCCTGGGGAGTCGAGGTGGTGCAGGATGTATTGCAGTCCCATATTGACAGCATCATCCGCCGACCTGTTTGCCCTGTAGGCAAACTGCAGGGAGTCCAGCAGGGGTCCTGTTTTGTCCTGGCTCACCAGACTTTCAAAGGATTTCATGACCACAGATGTCAGTTGGTGCAGTCAAAGCAAGACTGCAACTCCCGCTTTGATTCCCTTGTCCATTTCTTCTTCTTACAGTCTTTGCCACAGGTTTGGAAGTTTTTAGTTTTTGCTTGTAGGTTGGAATGAGATGAAGCAGACAGTGGTCGGAGAGTCCTAGAGCAGGGGAATGGCGCAATTGGCATCCTTTTAAAACTGTGTAACAGTGGTCCAATGTGTTTTTGTCCCTGGTGGGAATTTTTATATGCTGTCTGTATTTAGGGAGTTCCTGATTGAGTTTGGCGCTGTTAAAATCCCCAACAATAATTACAAGAGAGTCTGTGTGTTTTTTCTCTGTCTTATCTGGTCGGCTAGCTGTTGTAGCGCGTCCGCTATGTAGACTTGTGGTGGAATGTAAACACCAACCATGACAAACGAGGAAAACTCCCGTGGAGAAAAGAAAGGCTTACAGTTTATAAAGAGAGTCTCTAAAGCGTGTTTTACAATAACCGCAGCCCAGCTGACGTGCGCATTTGTAACATCATGAAATCGCAGTAACTATTTATACCCACGCGGCGGATCTGCGAAAGTCCTAGTTGTTGTGGTTGAGAAGCAGCAGCTCATCCATCTTGTTTGCCAGGGACTGTACGTTTGCTATGTGAATGGGTGGAAGTGAGGTGCGTAGTCCCCGCTTCCTTAATTTCACCAGCGCTCCTGCTCTTTTCCCACGTCTGCGTCTCCTGCAGATTCCACAGAGGACCGCGGCACCTCCAACCAGGATTTCAGCAAAACTTGCTGGGTTTAGTGAAAACCGGAGAAAAAGTTCCTGAAGAGGTTTGCCTGATGTTTAAGAGTTCCTCTCTGGTAAAAGTCATTGGTGAAAGACCGCAGAAAGCATAATAAACGCACAAAAACAAAGTAGGCCTACTGGAGAGCAAAGTACCGAGGCTACCATCCTTGTCTTTGTCTTTTCATCCTTGGCGCCATCTAGTCTTATCAATGCGCAATCTCATTGGTTGATCCCAATTTATAACGTTTCTCACAGTGCGTCGATGCGTAAACTGTCGTTCGAAAACAGGAGTGTTGAGACAGCGGAGGTAATCAGAGTGCCACGTAGCAGTGGCTGATTGTTCATGTAGTGCGTTGAATGAACTGATCTGTGGTTTAATTTATCCTAATTGCACAGAGACACGAGACGCGTCTTCAAGACGTATCAAGGAACGATGTAGCGTTTGATGTGAATGTGCGAATGGTGCTGTCACTCAAAGTAGTTTACAGAAATTCATAGCCTACATGTCATATATTAAATATATAGGTGTCACATATATACTACACTGTACTGATTGCGATGCAACACACTTTATTGGGGGAATGCTGTTCAACAGCATTCCAACTATTGTTATTCGGTTCTTTATATACTTCTTCTTCTTCTTCTTCTTATTGGGGGAATGCTGTTCTACAGTATTCCACCTATTGTTATTCGGTTCTTTCTTATTAGTGGGAATGCTGTTCTACAGCATTCCAACTATTGTTATCCTGTTCTTTATTGGGGGAATGCTGTTCTACAGCATTCCACCTATTGTTATCCTGTTCTTTATTTATTCTGCTTATTCCGTACGTTTTTTGGCTCTGCGTAACTTCTGCATACTTTCACCTATTTAAACCATTCAACTTTTCAAATGTTCAGCTCTTTCAGCTAATGATGGTACTTCTTCAACTTCTTTTCTACTATTTCTACTTTTTTAAATTTTAAGCTTTTTAACACTTTTTTTTAACATTGAAGTGAATGAGAGCAGCCTTCAAGTCCTTAAAATCTTCTTCCGCTCCCAAAATTTTCAGCTCCTTCATACTTTCACCTACAGATGCCAAACAAACTTTAAAATGTTCACAAAATATTCAGCTATCCAAACTCTATGGGAACGTCTCTTTTCAGTTTGATATCTTTTACAGTTTTTGTGAAAAAGCTGTTTAAGTTTAGTGATCTTTTCAGGATTTTTCATCGATTAAACAGAGTGTGTATTGCACTGCTTAGAGTGGATGACATCATAGCTAGAGCACAGAGCCTTAAAAAAAATATCTTTGTCCCTGCTACTTAAACTGCTCTAACGCCCATATTTTCTACTTCTCATACACAATTCATGCATCAAAACGTAGGTATTTTTGTCTAGTTTCAGAAAATCTGATCAGTTTTGTGATACATCTTATAATGTTGGCTCAGCAAGCTTCCAAATGACAAAAGTTTGAAATCTTCCTCAATTGGTTCCCATATTAAAAATGCTCCACAATTGCCAGTGAAACGCACAGCGAACCACTTTTTGAATTTGCTGATATGCCCACATTTTTAGGTTTATCAACATAAATTTTAGATATAGACGTTCACAACGGCTTCCTGTTTCCCACGGTGAAGTCACTGTATGGATAGCGTGTACTGTTTTGGAGTTATTAAGACTTGTTTGAAGAGATCTTTATCAGCTTTCTCAGACTGGATCTCACTGTATACCAATGTTTCTCCTTTACCAGGTGTGCTAATTATAGATCAAAGGAAGGCCAAGGCTTGATTACAGCTGGAGGAACACCTGCTGCTCCTCCTTCTAGCATGACACAGCACTTTTTCATTACAATCACAGATAGGAATAGAACAACAACATGTTACAATTGGTTCTATTTACAATAGATTGTCTGTCAGTCTCTGTCTGTCTCTCTCATCCTCTCTATCTCTCTGTCACTCTCTCTCTCTCTTTCTCTCTGTCTCTCTCTCTCTCCCTGTCTCTTTTCTCTCTCTCTCTCTCTCCTTCTTTCTCCCTCCCGGTCTCTCTCTCTCTCTTTTTGTCTCTCTCTTCTTCTCTCTCCATCCCTCCTTCTCTCTCCCTGTCTCTCCCTCCCCCCTCTCTCTCTATTTCTCTCTCTATCCCTCTCTCTCTTTCCCTCTCTCTGTCACTCTCCCTCTCTCTCTTTCCTTATCTTTCTCTCTCTCTTTTTCTCTCCCTCTCTCATCCCCCTCTCTCTCTCTTTGTCTCTTCCTCCCTCTCTCTCTCCCTCTCTTCTCCATCCCCCCTTCCTCCGTCTCTCCCTCCCCTCTCTATCTCTCTTTCTTCCCCCCTCTCTCTCTCTCTCTCTCTCTCTCTCTTTCCCTCTGCCTCTCTCTCCCTCTCTATCCCCTTCTCTCTCTATCCCTCTCTCTCTTTCCCTCTCTCTCTCTCCTTCTGCCTCTCTCTTTCCTCTTTCTCTGTCTTTGCCTCTCTCTCCCTCTCTATCCCCTTCTCTCTCTATCCCTCTCTCTCTCTCCCTTCCTCTCTATTTCTTATATATTTCCTCGATTTTTCATACAATTTGTTTCATATTTCAGCATATATGAGTCATTATCAGTTAGAAAATCTACTCAGACCTCACAATGTTCTACATATTTTGTCATATTCAACCTTTAAAGCCAACAGTTCAGTTTAGCATAAGCTTTGAACTTTTTAATGAAATTCATACTTATTAAACCGATTTCCACTTTTTCAACTATTCTCACTACTTCAAATTCTTCTTACGGTTTTAAGCTATTCATCCAGTTTAGCTTTAGCAATTCAGCTATTCATGTTTTATTTTGCAAACACACACATGCACACACGCAAACACACACACACACACATATACACACACAGACACACAAGCAGACACATAAACACACACACACACACACACACAAAGACAGACACACATGCAAACACACACACAAACACACACACACACACACACACACAAACACACTACCCACACACACACACGCCGGCTCGTCGTACACACACCACACTCTTCTCTCTTCTCGTCTCTTCTCTCCTGCTCTCCTTTCTTCTCTCTTTCTCTCCCTCTCTCTTTCCTCTCTTTCTTCTTGTTCAGCCCCATTCTTTTCACCTAATATATTTCACATCTCAGCTAGATTGATGCTTTTTCGTTCTATGCAGTATATATCTGATAATAATGAAAATATTTCTTCTGCTCTCAGTGTCTGAACTGCTGGCGTGTACTACAGGAGACATATTAAGAGCAGGTGCTATCGTTATCAGATCAAAAAGATGTTTATAAACATGGGCCAGGTCCTTAGTAACCATGACAACGCTTTCACAGACAGTCTACTGATTACTCCAGGCTTGCTGTAGGAGTCAACTAACTAGACTAACTATGATCATCAGGCTATATCATTTGCGTTCCACTTCTGTCTGTCTGTCTGTCTGTCTCCTTATCTGTCTGTGTCTCCCTCCCTCCCTCTGTCTGTATCCCTCCCTCTTGTCTCCCTCTCTTTCTCTATGCCTCCCTCCTTCCTTCTTCTGTCTCTCCCTCCAGGGTCATTTGTGATTTCATCCATGTATATAGCCCGTTTCTTTTCAGCCAATATATCCACCTCTCAGCTCTTTAGGGTCATGCTTGTTTGTTCTACGCAATGGATATGGCTGATAATAATACAAAGTCTTTAAACTTTCAGCCTTTTTAGTCTATTTTAGTCAAAGTTGCTGTCTTTCTTTTCCTCTCCTCTCTTTCCTCTCTCTCCTTCTCTCTTTATTCTCTTTCTCTCTTCTCTCTTCTCTTTTCTCATCTCTTCTCTCCTGCTCTCCTTTCTTCTCTCTTTCTCTCCTCTCTTTCTTCTTGTTCAGCCCCATTCTTTTCACCTAATATATTTCACATCTCATCTCAGCTGGATTGATGCTTTTTCGTTCTATGCAGTGTATATATCTGATAATAATGAAAATATTTCTTCTTTCAGCCTTTTCAACTTTCATCTTTAACAGTATAACAGTATTAATTTGTTTCATATTTCTGCATATATTAGTCATTATCAGTTAGAAAATCTACTCAGACCTCAAAATGTTCTACATATTTTGTCATTATTCAACCTTTAAAGCAAACAGTTCAGTTTAGCATAAACGTATAACTTTTTAATGAAATTCATACTTATTAAACCGATTTCCACTTTTTCAACTATTTTCACTACTTCAACTTCTTCTTACGGATTTAAGCTATTCAACCAGTTTAGAATTTAGCAATTCAGCTATTCAGCATTCCCACGCATTTTCTGCAGGAAATGCATTTTCTAGTTGGGGGAATGCTGTTCTACTTTTTCTACACAATTTATACATCAAAACGTAGGTATTTTTGTCTAGTTTCAGAACATCTGCTCAGTGTTGTGATACGCATTTTAATTTTGGCTGGTTGAGCTTCCAAATGACAAGATGTCCAAATCTATCTCAATTTGCTCCAATGTTAAAACCCATGGATATTTCCCAGCGATACACTGAACGAACCACTTTTTGAAATCGCTGATATTCCCACATTTTTACGTTTATCCATATAAATCTTATACCGATACGTTCACAAAGGCCTTGTGGTGCTCAGGATCACGTCATTTGACTGATAGCAGTTATGGTTTTGCCACTGTGAGGCTTTGTTTGAGAGCTCGCTCTCAGGGACTCTGAATAGCTGAAGCACAGCACAGCTGACAGATTCAGCAGGTGTTGCTCATCAACTTGATTACAGACATCAAAGCAAGTTTATAAACATATCCACTGGCCATTCGTTACCATGAC